>JACEEZ010017976.1:20000-55000 GCA_016584305.1 Chionoecetes opilio
TTTCGAACTGAGCCAACCCGCCATTAGAGGTAAGTGCCGTGTGACATTCTCTCATATTTATACCATTTTCACCCATTTATACCCATTTCCAATACATTTCCTTTGACATAGTATATGTTGAATGGTTGCTCTATCCACCACGTACAAGTGAATAAGAGAAAACAGGTGATAAAGGGCAGAAATAGGGAAGAGAAGATACCTGTAAACAAAACCACACATGTCTCTCGCTCTCTTCCTCTTTATCGGATTTTATTTAATTATCGAGTTTCTCTTCTTCCCTCCTCCTATTCCTCTTCTTCCAAGGGGTTGATAAGATAGCTTTGATTATTTCGTTATAGTTACAGCTTAATTTCCTCGTTATTAGTTATTTATTTACGATATTTTAGACTTAAATATAAAGCTAACGAAAATATTGCTATAATGTTAAGGACAACTAGGCTCTCTCTCTCTCTCTCTCTCTCTCTCTCTCTCTCTCTCTCTCTCTCTCTCTCTCTCTCTCTCTCTCTCTCTCTCTCTCTCTCTCTCTCTCTCTCTCTCTCTCTCTCTCTCTCTCTCTCTCTCTCTCTCTCTCTCTCTCTCTCTCTCTCGGCCTAAATACTTACGTT
This sequence comes from Chionoecetes opilio, assembly GCA_016584305.1. Lineage (NCBI taxonomy): Eukaryota > Metazoa > Arthropoda > Malacostraca > Decapoda > Majidae > Chionoecetes > Chionoecetes opilio. Next base: position 20,606 of record JACEEZ010017976.1, read on the forward strand.
TTCTGATATTTGTTTACGTGAAAACAATCTCAAAGTGGCTGTTGACAAGGACCGTTAGGGGTCCTGAATATAATGGTGCCGCGCACCATTATATTCGGTAAAACTGTAGTTTCAAAATTATCTTGTGAATTCAATAAAATCAGGTAAATAATATGCAGTTTCAACCAATTCTCTCCTGGCCTGACATACCCCCCCACCCCACCCCGCTAGTTCACTAACCTAACCGGGCATTGATTACGCCACCTAACCTAATTGGAAGGGACTTTCGCCCCCTACAGGCCCCCCTTGGGCTATGGTTCATGTGTTGTGGGTGTTGTAGGGGTTGTAAATACTGCCCAGGTGTCACAGGTTATAACTACCAGGTGTCATAGGTTATAACTACCAGGTGTCACAGGTTATAACTACCAGGTGTCATAGGTTATAACTACCTACGTGCCTGGTAATGCATCAACACTGCGGTACAACCAAAATGAGGCATTTCCCACGATTTTTAATGAGACGTTAGTTATGTGGCATTTTAATCGTTTTTAATGTAACAATTCCTAACACATCAAAATACGTGGGTAAAATGTATGTGCTTTTGACCTCGTACTCGGTGGAAATTACCAATTAACTTTTTTTACATTCTACCTAAAATATAAACGTGATATACTTACGTTTTATGATATTAATTTCCGTGAAAATATCTTCAAACCAGGAAATTTACTGAGAAAAAACCTAAACGTTCTTACACTTTTTAACTCAATAGGCCTAAATACTGGAAATTAAATATACCTAGGCCCTTGCCTAAGGGATTTTTTTAACCAACTCCATTGGTCTATATAATTTTTTTTACTGTCTCCATAGGCCCATATGAAAAAAAAATACTCCATAGGCCTATATGAAAAGCCAAAACACACACATACACACACACACACATACACACACACACACACACACACACACACACACACACACACACACACACACACACACGCACGCACACACACACACACACACACACACACACACACACACACACACACACACACACACACACACACACACACACACACACACACACACACACATGTACTTACACCCCTGTATAATTTCACACACACTTACACAACTACTATAAAGACTTACACAACTAGCTACTTACACCCTTATAGTAGGGTCACTTAGGGCGATTCGCTTCACATTAGGTGAAGGAAGTATTTTGAGGGTCTTATCCTAAGCATTTTGTGCCGCTGAATCCGAAAATCGTAGTTGGGTCACTCGTTAGCGGTAAGTTTTCGCGCAATTTGCAATTTGGCAATTTGGCAATAAAATTGGCAATTACAAATTGCAGAATGAGAACCAGACGTCGTAGAGACCTCGTTTTTGGACTCAAATTGAAGCTTATTAAGAGTGCATAAAATGTTATTTAGTACTCCGTGGTTGTATCTGTTCGCATTACTGAACTATAATGGAAATTAGAGATAAGTGGAAAAAAATGGAAAAAAATATAAAAGGAATAATTTTGGCCTTAATTTCACATCAAAAGTCATGAAATGTTTCTGGCTGTATCTGTTTTCATAAAGGCACTACCGTCTGATTAATAGAAAATGGTAACTTTTCTCTGACTGTCCCCTCATGGTCGTATTTTATGACATACGGTAATGAAATTTCGCAAATAAATGTAAAATTTCATTGGCTATAATTTTAGAAATTAGCTATAAACCCGTAAATAAAATAAATTCATTTATTATATCGCACATTTTCCTTCCCAGGTCTCGCAATGAAATCGTGTGTCATTTGCGGTGCAACTAACGGAGATGTGGTCCTTCGACCTCGGACGCCCAAGGAGGATGTTCGGAGTATGCTGGCCAAGTGGGCTTCGAAAGGCGAATTCGTAGAGGCCCACAGGAGGTCCTCTAGAAGGGACGATTGTTCGTGGCACCGACAGTGCATTGCTAAAATCCAGCCCCACAAATTCGCGAGGCAGTACGGAGATGAGCAACAGGACCTTGCGGCGGAGGCCGCCCACCCCGGACCTTCAAGGTAAAGAAGAATTTTTTTTTTTTATTTTCGAAAAAAATCTTTCGACATGAAAATATTGCTTGATTATGGTCTAGTGATTCAAGGATAGGGAGCGCTAAGTGCGTGGCACTGATTTCCGGATAAAACGTCGCAGATGATGATAAAAATCTAACTCGCAGTGCGAGGAGTGGAAGCCGTGGGCCGCTTGCCGCGAGGGCTTTTAAGCTAATAAACATTCTTGAATGCTTTTAAATTGATGTTTCGAGAAATATCTTATTTGCTATAATTATTTTCATGCATAGGATTCCTGAAAGTATATTCCATTGGTAGTTTTCCATTACATTCCCGACTAAATAATAAAAGCTTTTATCACATCTCTACTTCTAGGCCTGCCACCCCGCCGCCTCGAGTCCCCCGCCGCGCCAGCGCTCCTATTCCCCGGAAGGAATGCTTCTTCTGCGGTGATGGAGACAAGCCAAATGAAGTCCTGCACCGGGTGAGCACGACCTGGAGTGCCAATCGAATCATTGAGGCGGTCCACAATGGAACGAATTCTGAGTGGAAAATCCAGCTTCCTCCCGACCTCGACGTCCTGGCTGCCGACGTGATGTACCATAAGGGCTGCTGGAGCATTCATGTCGTCAACAAGTTGCGGACAGTGGCCTCCACTCAACAAGAGCCAGAAGATCGCTCCGTGATCGAGTTCGTGGAAGAGGTTAGCGAGAAGCTGGAGAGTGGAGTGGTTCTCTCGATGGGAGAAATAGACAGCATCAAGGAGCAGCATGGTGTTGGCCGCTCACGCTGGCGGATAAAGGAACTCCTCTCCACCATGGTCCATGGCGTGGAGTTCACCAAGCCAAGAACCCTCGCGAACCCGAACTGTTCATTGGCGGAGGCAAGGAAAGAGGCCCTGACAAACCATCGGACAATCGAGGACTTCAAGCTTGCTACACTCCTGAAAGCTGCCAAAATCCTGCGTGAAGAAACCCTCAAAGAACCGAACAGGAAATTCGAAGGAGACATGGCCAACTTTAACCTTCCTCCCCTCGTCAAGAGTTTCGCGACCTGGGTCGTCGGTGGAGCTGGAAGAAACAATCCGCGAACGGAGAAGGGAGCCTTGATCGTCGGACAAGTCCTCATGACAAACATCTTGAGTGCAAAGCAAGCTGCGACGAGCACCCAAGCCGACACTTCGACCCAAGCCAGCTCCGACACTTCCCCAAGATACCTCCCAACACGTGCCTCCAGCTTGGCAAGACGACTTTCAACGTTCAGCTCATCCACGATGAACTGGGCTCTCACGCGGATGTGATCACGTCCTTCCATGCTCTGACTGGTTGCGACACCACTTGCGCCCTCTTCAGGAAAGGCAAGTTGCAAGCTTGGCCTGTGTTCCAGGCGGCCGACCAGGCAACCCTCGACGCTTTGGGTACACTCCGAAGCCCTGGTCCGCTGACGCAAGAGAGCCTGGACGTGCTGTGCCGATTCGTGAGCAGAATTTACGGATATACCTGCTCTCTGCCGCAGGCGAGGTGGACGGCACTTCAGAAGAAGAAGATTGGAGCAGCACTGGCCCCTCCGACAGTCAACGCCACCACCCAGCACATTATGCGAGCCCAGCTACAGGCCGTCGTCTGGGAGGGGGCTGTGAAAAGGAGTTGGTGACCCTCGACCCGACCAAGTACGGCTACGGACCAACCTGGCGCCTATCCCTTCACCCTGCCTCCCGCCCCGCAAAGTATCATGGATGGGATGCAGTGCGGATGCAAGACGAACTGCTCGACCAATCGCTGCCGCTGTCAACGCCTGCAGACTCTTGTTCGGAGCTTTGCGATTGCTCCCCCGAGATGTGCATCAACGACGAGGAAGATGGGCATGAGGACGTCGATGGCGTAGACGACTAGATATTCGATTTTTTTCAACTTGTGAACGCTCGCTATCGCAAGTAAGGGATTTTTTTGTGTTCTAATTGTTATTTTCCAAAAAATACGCGGAGGAGACTCGGTTTCGTTGTTTGAAATTTTGTGTTCTGGATTAATACTCGGGTCACTTCGGGCGGAAAAAAGGCTTTCGCTTCACCTTAGGTGAAGGAAGTATTTTGAGGGTCTTATCCTAAGCATTTTTCAGTTGAAATACCCTGTTCTACGCAATAATTGTACCCACCCTTGCACAAATTCGTTAATTAAATGTGTCCTAAGAACAATTGTTTGTTATTTTACTTTTTTTACTAATTAAAATTTAGTTTTTAATTATTAAGAACTCAGGCTTTAAGGCCAAAATTATTCCTTTTATATTTTTCCCAATTTTTTCCCACTTATCTCTAATTTCCATTATAGATCAGTAATCCGAACAGATACAACCACGGAGTACTCAATAACATTTTATGCACTCTTAATAAGCTTCAATTTGAGTCCAAAACGAGGTCTCTACGACGTCTGGTTCTCATTCTGCAATTTGTAATTGCCACTTTTATTGCCAAATTGCCAAATTGCAAATTGCGCGAAAACTTACCGCTAACGAGTGACCCAACTACGATTTTCGGATTCAGCGGCACAAAATGCTTAGGATAAGACCCTCAAAATACTTCCTTCACCTAAGGTGAAGCGAAAGCCTTTTTTCCGCCCTAAGTGACCCGACTATTATAGACTTACACATATACTTACACCTACTTACACATGTACTCACGCCCCCTACGTACTTACAGACTTACTTTTTTCTTCTACTTTTTCTTCTTCGTCTACTTTCTACTTTTTTCTATTATTTGTATACCTACTCCACTGTATGTATTTACACACATGTTCGTCCCTATATGTACTTACAAACCTACTTACATGTATACCTTTTTTTGCTCCTTTTTTTTTTTTGGTGTGTGTGTTTATATGTGTGTGTGTGTGTGTGTGTGTGTGTGTGTGTGTGTGTGTGTGTGTGTGTGTGTGTGCGCGCGCGCGCGTGCGTGCGTGCGTGCGTGTGTGTGTTGTGTGTGTGTGTGTGTGTGTGTGTGTGTGTGTGTGTGGTGTGTGTGTGTGTGTGTGTGTGTGTGTGTGTGTGTGTGTGTGTGTGTGTGTGTGAGCATTTTATAGACCAGTTTTAACATTTTTTGGCCAATTACTCCAACTTTTTATATATTAATTTTGGTCAACATTTTTTAGACCATTTGTATAGTTTTATAGACAAATAAAAAAAAATATTTCTTAGACCAAATTTCACATTTTTAGACCGATTTAGTATCTTTCAGACTTATTTTAAAGTTGATAGGCCAGTTTTAACATTTTTAAACCAATATTAACATATTTAGACCGATTTAGTATCTCTTAGACTAATGTTAACACATTATAGGCCAGTGTTTTAGCCTTTTTAGACAAACTTAATTTTTTAGACCAATATTAACTTATTTTTAGACCAATTTAACCTTTTTAGACCAATTTTAATATTTATAGACCAATTATAACATTTTTAGACGATTTAACATTTTTTGAAACAAATTTTTGGGTACATTTTTACGATAGGACCAAACTTCCCTACACAATTGGGAGCATGGTTTTTGTTTACCTTATTGTATTCTAAGAGACATTTTCTCCTTGAGCTTTCCGTCGCAAACCAATAGTTTCGGAGATATAGAACATTAGGATCGACATTAGGACATACGTCTCCTTGTTTACAAAATGCCTCCCTCTTCCTCTTCTTGTGACCTGCATCGCTTTTGTTTCGGAGTAAGTTTTCCGTGCGCACCCGTGGGTACCTTACCTACCTTACCTAACCTAACCTTACCTTACCTAACCGAACCTGAACCTTACCTAACTAACCTAAACCCTTACCAACCTACCTAACCTAACTAACCTAACCAAACCTGAACCAACCCTAACCTAACCAACCAAACCCTAACCAACCCAAAAACCAAACCTAACCAAATTTTCCCTTTACCTTCCCTTACCTTCCTTACCTTCCTTACCTTCCCTTTTAACCTCCTAACGGGCCCAAATAAAAAAAATTTTAATAAATACCAAACCCGGGAATTAACCTCTACCCACGGGTGCGCACGGAAAATTTTACTCCGAAAAAAAGCGATGCAGGTCACAAAAAAGAGGAAGGGGGCTATTTTGTAAAAAAAATGGAGATTTTCCCTCCTCCCACCAAAAAATGTTCATATCTCCGAAACTTTTGATTTGCGACGGAAAGTCAGGAGAAAATGTCTTTAAAATACAATAAGGAAAAAAAAACCTGCCCCCCAATTGTGTGGGGGAATTTGATTTTTTTATATTAATATTTTAGACCAATTTTTACAATTTTAAAATTTTAATGTGTAAGACCAATTTTAACATTTTTTTCCCCAAAGAAAGAGGCAGAGTTACTGAAAATCTTAATATTAAATACAAGGCTGGCAAAAAAAAATAATTTTTCGCATATTGGTGTCATTTTTTTACATAGTTTTTTTTTTTGTCAATTTTTTCCATTTTTTTAAAATTGGGATTTTTCTATTTTTAGTGGGTGTGTGTGTGTGTGGTGTGTGTTGGTGTGTGTGTGGTGTGTGTGTGGTGTGTGTGTGTGTGGGGTGTTGTGTTGTGTTTTGTGTGTGTGTGTGTCGTGCGTGCGTGGGGCGTGCGTGCGTGCGTGGGGTTTGGTGTGTTGTGTGTGTGTGTGAACTTTTTGGGGATGGGCTCATTGATTTTTCCTCTACTTTTCCCTTAACAATATCCAGAGAGAGAGAGAGAGAGAGAGAGGGGAAAAGAGAGAGGAGAGAGAGGGGAGAAGAGAGAGAGGAGAGAGAGAGAGGGGGAGAGAGAGGAGGGGGGGGGAAAAGGAGAGAGAGAAAAGAGAGAGAGAGAGGGGGAGAGGGAAAAAAATTTTTTTTATGTATTATTGCCATTGTAAAAGGTATACAAGATATTAGAATATTTTTTACATATGGCCTAGTCTGCGGGCCCAAAGAGGCTCCTTAGAGACAAATTTAGTAAAATCTAAGCTACACGATCTTTACGTTTATTATTATTTTAAATTTATATAAAAAAAAATTTTTCCCTTTTCATCCTCATCCCCAGAAAAACAAATGATATAACATATAATCAAGAGTAACCCGACCCCTAGAAATAACTAGTAGAAAAAATCAATATTACACACACCCCACACACACACACACAAAAAACATGAACATTCGTACAAAACGCACACGCACCTAGAACCCCCACACGTAAAAACCGCATCCCTTTCATAAACACAGTATTTAGAACATACAAAAATAGATACTACAACATACATTACACTTTATATTGTAAAAAAACAGGGGGTTCTTAAGTTTTTTTTTTAAAAAAATTAGATTTTTTAACATTTTGAGGTCTGGCAGAGAGAGAGAGAGAGGAGGGAGAGAGAGAGGAGAAAAGGAGGAAGAGGGGGAGAGGAGGGAGAGAGAGAGAGAGAGAGAGAGAAGAGGAGAGAGAGAGAGAGAGGGAGAGAGAGAGAGAGGAGAGAAATTTTTTGTGCTTCAGAATTGTAACCCCTTTCATACACCCATAAAAACCAGAAACGTTTTTTTATTTCAAATCTGTAAAAAAAAATTCTATGGGAGCAATTCGAGGAATTGCAGCGAGTTAAAGACAAAAATGTGAGAAAATTTTACACATAGCTGGTATTTTTTTTTTGCTATAATTCTAAAATTTCAATTTTTTTCCTTTTAAATTTGCAATATTTTCCCTATAAGGTAGTAAGTGAAAAACATCCCACGAGCCACGGAGTTTAATAATTTGAGAATAATAAACGAGGCTGGGGGCGGGGGCGTTGTGGGGCATTTATCCAACAATGCTGGGGCTGACAACCCACTGACGAACCGGTTGCGACGCGCGGGGAAGGTTTTGATTTTCCCGAACGGCCCGTGGCTTCCCCCGGGGAAAAGAGGCTCGTGTGGGCGGGGCCTTAACTTTAGAGGTCACATGAGAAATACTTAAAACTTGTGATATTTTATGGTTTATTCGGTTAATTTAAAATAATAATGTTGATATATTAATCAAAAGAGGAAGTGGAAAAAATGTACCTATATAAGCTCTGGGAAAGTCAGGAGGGGGGGAAGCATAGTCACTATTGGCAAAAAATGAAACACCGTGGACAGGGGGGGGGGAAGGTTTGCTTTTTGACAGTACACACCACAACACACACCCACAAAACACACACACCCCCAAAACCCGTTTTTGTAATACAAAATTTTTTATTTTTTCAGATTTCAATAATGTCCCCGCCGTTAAGAGACACTCACAAGATACCCTTCAACCTTCCCCGTGAGTACTCCCCCCTCCTCCAGTGACCTCCCTATAACAAAGCAATCCCCTCCTGTAACGACACCAAAAATACTAGCAACAAAACAAAATTTTATGCTACCTACCCCAATTCCTGCGACTCTGTTAAGAGTTCGAAGCCCTAACGAACCCTATCAATGTAAGCTTTAAAAAATATTTAAAAACCATACAAACACTATTTTCATAACCACTTTTTAAAAAATTTAAGGGCATAGATAACGTCCAGGTCAAAAATTATTGGCAAAAAGGGAACAGGTAAGGGAGGGGAAGGAAAAAAAGGGAAAGGTTTAGTGTTTCGAAGCGGTTTAGTGCTTTAATTCCGGGGGAGGCCCGTCGTGGGCCCCGCCAGAGATCGGCAGGTTTTTTGTAGGGCAGGACTGGGGGGAGGAAGAGGACAGGAGTCAGGGTCCCCACACCCCCCCTCCCCGTCGGATGGGGGGTAGGGGGTGATTTTTGGCCAAACAAGCTTTTTTTTTTGGAGATCTTTATATTTCTGCGCGTAAGGTAAGAGCGAGAGAAAGGGAGGGGGTGGGAGAGAGATGGAGAATGAGTGGGGGATCTAGGGGGTGAAATCCATTGGCCACCCCCCTTGAGACAGGGGTTAAAGAAAAATCAAAACCATTTTTTTTATGCCCCGGCCCGCCACACTGTCTGTGTCCAACCAGCCACCCCATACCCTGCCTGGCGGCGCTACTGGAGTGGGGGGGAGGGGGGAGAGAGAGAGAGAGTTACTGTGATTTGAGGAGTTACCTCCTGCAAAATAATGGCGTTGTGCCTCGTTATCTTTTACCTTTTACAGGAATAACCCCGTGTGGCCTTTAGCTTTTTTTTCTTATTTCTTATAATATAAAGTCTGATCGTATGGGCCCGGGGTAGCTCGGGGGGTGCGTGCCCCCCCCCCGGGGGAGAATACAGAGCCCCCCCCTGGCCTGGCTGCCGTAAATTTCTTTTACCGTGACTGACAATGCCCCAATGCCCTTTTATGTGGGAACAGAATGCCCGATCCGTTGCATAGTGCCCCCCCCAGGTGCCCCCCAAATTGGTAGATAAGCTTTTACCGACCCAAAATCCACCCGGGGACCGGGGCAAACAGGGCCCCTTGGGCGGCCGGGGCCCCCCCTCCCCCCCCCTCCCCTTGGGCTTGTACACTTTTCTACCTGTCCCCCCCTTAGCCGGGCCTTTCCCTCTCTCTCTCGCATTTTTTTAGTGGGGGTCCCTTAGGGGGGAAAAAAGGGCTTTCGCTTCACCTTGGGTAAAGGAAGTATTTGGGGGGTTTCCTTATCCTAAGCATTTTGTCCCCGCTAAAACCCCGAAAATCGTAGTTGGGTCACTCTTTTGGGAAATTTTTTCGGGGCCAATTTGCAATTTGGAAATTTTTTGGAAATAAAATTGGCAATTAAAAATTGCAAAATAAAGAACTAGACCCGTGGGAGCCTCGTTTTGGACTAAAATTGAAGCTTATTAAGAGTGCAAAAAATTTTATTGGTACTCCGGGGTTGTACCCTGTTCGGATTACTGATCAAATAATGGAAATTTAGAGAAAAGTGGAAAAAAATTGGAAAAATAAAAAAATAATTTTGGGCCTTTAAAGCCTGATTTTCTTTTAATTTTAAAAAACAAAATTTTTAATTAGAAAAAAAGAAAAAAAAAACCCTTGGTTTTTTAAAGGACACTTTTTTTTAAACGTTTTTGTGCAAGGGTGGGTAAAATTTTTGCTTAAAACCCGGGGGTATTTCAACTGAAAAATGTTTAGGAAAAGACCCCTAAAAATACTTTTTTCCCAAGGGGAAACGAAACCTTTTTTTCCGCCCGAAGTGACCCCGAGTTTTAACCCCGAAACAAAAATTTAAAAACAACGAAACCGAGTCTCCTCCCGTATTTTTGGGAAAAAAAAACAAAAAACCAAAAAAAATCCCTTATTTTCGATAGCGAGCGTTCCTTTTTTTAAAAAAAAATCAAATATCTAGTCGTCAAACGCCATCGCGCCCCTCATGCCCATTTCCTCGTCGTTGTGCCATCTGGGGGGACCCAATCCCCAAAGCTCCAAACCCAAGACCCTGCAGGCGTTGACACGGCAGCGTTTGGGTCGAGCGTTCTCTTGCATCCGCCTCCCTCCCTCCAGATCTTTGCGGGGCGGGGGGCCCGGGTTTGGAAGGGATAGGCCCGGGTTTTGGGGGTTTCCGTACCGTATTGGTGGGGTCGGGGGTCCCAACCCCTTCTTCCCAGCCCCCCCAAAACCCCGCCCCCCCGAACGGCCTTAGCTGGGCTCGCTAATGTGCTGGGTGGGGGGCTTTTGATTTTCCCGGGGGGGGCCCCAGTGCTGCCCCAACCTTTCTTCTTCTGAGTGCCGTCCACCTCCCCTGGGGGCGGGAGAGCGGGTTATATCTGAAAAATTCTGCTCACGAATGGGCCCACCCACTCCAGGCTCTTTTGGGCGTCAGCGGACCGGGCTTCGAGTGAAACCCCAAAAGGGCGCCCGGGGTTGCCTGGTGGGGCCGCCGGGAACACGGCCCCAGTTTTGCAACTTCCCTTTTTCCTAAAGGGATGGCGAAAGGGGTGTCGAAACCCCGTCAAAGCAGGGAAAGGGACGGGGTCACATCCGCGTGAGACCCCCGTTCATCGTGAATGGCTAAACGTTGAAAGTCGTTTTTTTTGCCAAGCTGGGGGGCACGGGGTTGGGGGGTATCTTGGGAAGTGTGGGGAGGGACCGAGGACGTCAGTGCCCGGGAAAACCCTAGGGTTGCCTCCACACCCTTTGTGGGCATGGAGAATGATTTCATCTTAGTGTCCCCTTCCTCTTGTTCTAAACAAATTTGGCCTCCGCCCCGGTCCAAAATTTTGCCAGGGCCTTTGTCGCGCCACCGCAACAAAACGCGTATCCCCATGAAATGGTGCTGGATTTGGGGGGGCCCAATGAGAAGGTATAGCGTTTTTTGTTTTTGGGTGGAAAAAGATTTCCCATGGTCTTTTCCACTTTGATCCTGCCCGCTGTTTGGGTGTCGATATCGTATCCTCCCCCTCGGGCGCCCCCTTTTTCCCCCGTCTTTTTCTTTGAGGGCCCGCGCCGATGTCGACCTGTAAAAGACAAGGTGCAACCCCCCGAAACCAACCCCATTTTGGGCCCCAACCCCCTCTGCAGGAGGGTCCAACCAGGTCCTTAAATTTTTGCTGACCGGAAAGGGGTTTGTTTTGGCTGAAGGATACCACCCCGGTCGGGCCCCAGCACGCAGAGGATAAAGGGGTTTTTGGCGGGGGGGCCGTGGGGGGACCGCCGCGTTCATCTTCTCCAAAACCCTGAGAAGGGCACTTTTTGTCGTGACCCGCGGGGGGCCTTTGGGTTCGCCCCAAAGGGCAAAAAGGGAACAGGGAGAGCTCATATTTTGGGGGATGGGGTGCGAAGGTCCAGACTGCCTGTCGAGGGGGAAAAGGGGCGAGCAGCGGGCGCCGGTGAAGTCTGGGGGATCCCGTGACAATCACCTGTTTCCCCCTCCGATTGAAATTTTGGCTTTTTTTACCCAGCTTTGGGGGGGGGGAAAAAAAATGTATTGGTAGGCTGACGATGCAGGACCTCCCTGGATTTTGTTTGCGCATTTCCTGTTTCCTTCCCTCTTCGTACTTTAAAAAGCTTTTCCCTTTCCAGTCTCCCCCGATTTTTTGTCAGTGCGTCCACCCTCTTACTTAACAAACCCTTTCGGGAAAAAGGGCGGTGGTGGTTGGGCTTTCTCGCGAAATGAAGGGGGTTTTGCTGGCGAAAGACCACAACCCCTTTGGTCTCTCGTGTTTCTTCTTTTTGTGACCGCTGGGGTGTCCTTTGGTGCTTTTTATGCCGTACAGACTTCCGAATTATTTGGCCTTGTTTCCAAAAGTTTCCCTCTTGGATCAAGAAAAACTTTTGGGCCCCGTCGAGGGGGTTTTTTGTGATCCCTACAAGCCCCCCGTCACCCTTTCAGAGTTTCCCGGTTTTCCCTTTTCCCAAAGGCCCTGGGGCGCAGCCCCAAGGGGGCGGAAAGGTAAAACCCAAAACTTTTCGACGGGCCCCCGTGTTTCCCCCAAAAAATACGTTTCCCTTTACGGGTTTTTTAGCTAATTTCTAAAGTTTTTAGCCAATGAAATTTTTTCATTTTTTTGCGAAATTTCTTACCGTATGTCATAAAAAAACGACCCAGAGGGGACGTCAGAGAAAAGTTACCAAATTTTTTATTAATATACGGGATGCTTTATGAGAAAAAGATACGCCCAGAAACATTTCATGACTTTTGATGTAAATTAAGGCCCAAAATTATTCCTTTATATTTTTTTTTCCATTTTTTTTTTCCCCTTATCTCTAATTTCCATTTTAAATTCTAAAGCGAACGATACAACCACGGAGTACTAAATAACCCTTTTTTTGCACTCTTTTTTAATTTCAATTTTAGTCCCAAAAAGAGGTCCCCCTAGACGTCCCGGTTTTTTCATTCTGCAATTTGTAATTGCCAATTTTTTTGCCCCAAAATTGGGCCCAAAATTGGGAAATTTTCGCGAAAAATTCCCGCTAAAGGTAAAACCCAAAACCCCATTTTTTGGGGTTCAGCGGGACCCAAAAAGCTTTTGGATGACCCCAAAAAACCTTTCCCTTTACCTAATGGGGAAGCGAATCCGCCCCAAGTGACCCTACTATTTTTTGGAAATGACTTCTCTTCTCTCTCCCCCATCTGCAGTTTTTGGAAATTTCTCTCTCTCTCTCTCTCCTCTCTCTCCTTTTGCACATAAATGTATGTCAATAACTTTTAAACCCCTTATATGTGGCCCAAAAAAGTGGTAGTGGTGGTAATGCCGCAGAGGCGTAATTTTGGCCTGGACATTGGGGGGTGTGCCGCAATGTTTTTTTGGAATAGCCCGGATCCAAATACCTTTTTTTTTTTTTTTGTCTTATTTTTATTATATATTTTTTCCACAAAAAAAGATAACCTCTGATTGGGGCCCAAAATAAAATTACAGTAAAAAAAATAGATATTTGGTTTTGATGTTACTTAGCGTATGCTGAGACATTTTTTTTTATGAGCAGGACATAAAAGAGGGGGAAAAGAACAAGGAAAAAGGGATCTTTCTCGGATTTCATTTTTTTTTTGGAGTGCTTTTTTTTTGAATTGCCCTTTTTTTGAAATTTCCTTTTTTTTGAATTGGGATTTTTTTTTTTGAAATTCATTTTTTTTGAAGCCTTTTTTTTTCCCCAAAAAACAATTTTTTTTTGAAGGGGGATTTTTTTTTGAAGGTATTTTTTTTTTTGAAGTGCATTTTTTTTTTGAAGTGCATTTTTTTTTGAAGTGCATTTTTTTTCGAAGTGGCCAATTTTTTTTTCGAATGGGATTTTTTTTTTTGAAGTGCATTTTTTTTCGAAGTGCCTTTTTTTTTTGAATTTCAATTTTTTTTTTGAAGTGGGATTTTTTTTCGAAAATGCATTTTTTTTTTTGAAATGCATTTTTTTTTCCGGGGGAAATGCCCCCTTTTTTTTTTCGAATGGGATTTTTTTTCGAAGTGCTTTTTTTTCGAATTTCATTTTTTTTTTGAAATGCATTTTTTTTTTGAAGTGCATTTTTTTTTTTGAAATGGGTTTTTTTATCGAAGTGCCTTTTTTTCGAAGTACTTTTTTTTTCGAAAAGCTTTTTTTTTGAAAATTTATTTTTTTGAAGCGCATTTTTTTTCGAAGTACATTTTTTTTTTTTGAATTTCTTTTTTTTTTCCCGTGCATTTTTTTTTTTTTGCAGTGCTTTTTTTTTTGCAGTGCAATTTTTTTTTCCCCTGCATTTTTTTTTTCCCCGTCATTTTTTTTTTTCCCCGTGGGATTTTTTTTTTGAAGTGCTTTTTTTTTCGTAGTGCATTTTTTTTCGCAGTGCATTTTTTTCCCAGTGCATTTTTTTTCGAAGTACATTTTTTTTCGCAGTGAATTTTATTTCCCAGTGCATTTTTTTTCGAAGTGCATTTTTTTTAAGTGCATTTTTGTGTGTCCTTGGCCAGTCCTTGTGATGTAAAAAAAAAAAAAAAAAAGGAGTTATAAGACCGAGGTTGGTCAGATTTCAGTTTTGAACAAAGCATTGGGAATATACATAAAATATCTATGACTGTTTCATCACGCCAAAGCTCTCTTTTCTTAGGGTTTACATGATAAAAATAAAAATAATGAAGTTGAACCCAACTAAGATTGTCTTATTTTTATTTAATTTCAAGTTTCGAAAGTTATCCTAAGCAAATTACCGGACCCTTTTTGGTAGAGCACAGTGTCTCACATCTTATATTCATTATACTCATAAATAAATTTAAAATTATCCTTTAAAAATTTAAAAATCTCTTGGCTGGGCTAAGCCCCAATGTTTCAAATCCTAAATACGCCCCTGGGTGATGGTAGAAATTTGAGCAGAAACAGTGGCAGTGGTGCTCATGCAATATCAGAAGAATATTATCATTAGTAATTAACGTGACAATTAATAGTTGTTGTAGTAGTAGTAGTGGTAGGGGGGATTGTGGTGATAGTGTCCCATAAGTCGCCAAACATAGGAAAAAATAACAATTAGAGCAGAAAATATGCCTTTAGTTACTACACATTCTCTACATGATTGCCATTTCTTTATAAACAAACACTAAGTCATCTCTCCGATTCACGGTAAACTCGTGTCAATACATCTGGTGTTATGCAAGTTGAGGGGCGCGTGTAGGCAGTGACCTCCGGGGGTGGGGTGGTAGGCCCTGGAGGTTCACTGAGGGCGGGTGAGGTTGGAGATAATTTCTGGAGGTTGGAGGCATTAAGAGATATCCATGTATGTCACCGTATTACTCAGGTCAATTTTATTTACCATTTAAATATCACTGGTAACACTTAGTAATATGAAAGTAGCCGCTTTTCTGTTTCCTTTATGTTCCTGACACAGAGATTTGGGGTCAGAAATATTTAGATCACTAACTTATTTTTATCTTTCCAGTGAGTGAGGATTGACTTGTTCTGGTTAAGAAGATATCCCTGATGGCGAGGCGGGCAAGGAACAAAGCTGCCAAGATGAGCCCAGCGCCAGGAGGGGAGACAGACACACAACACACCAACGCCACGAGAGAGAAAAAAGATTTAAAAGCAGCACATAAAAGGTTCGATATTTCTGTTGCACCAATCACCCTCCCTCACACACACACACCACACACACACACACACACCATCACTTTTCTCCTTCCCCCACACACACCACACCATCATCACCCCCCCCCCAAACACTACATACACACACACACACACACACACAACCACTTTTCCAGCACCTTGTATTTTAACAGTCTCTTCCAGTTCAAATTGGCATCTCTCTAGTAACGTAACTTTTAACGTAACACGTAACGTAACTCCAGTAACGTAATTTTTGGCGAGTGACTTCTCCCATTGACGTAACAATTGGCTTCATCAGTAAACAGGATCCGGCTGTGAAGTTTGCAGCTCTTCCGTCAAAGTTATTTTAAGAGCCCATTCACAAAAGTTGGTTTATTTTCCTTTGTATAGCGACTTTTAGGACAGCCTTTTGTTTATGATATGGTAGTAATTGATGAAACAGTAATGGTGGTAGTTGTGAAGTGGTCGTATAATCCACGTCATTATAGTCCTGTACAGTCTGAACATTACCCTTGAATCTGTACACCCCTCGATACACTGACTTCATCAAACAGGTCACAAAGAATAACAAACAAGATGTCATTGTGCTTCAAAGTTAAGTATTTCTCTTAATTGTCTTAAAACAATACAGGAAGTCATAACATTCACACAATTGTCTGGTCTTCATTCAACAAAAATATACCAAATGTGTAGTACTATTACTACTACTAAAATGTGTACGTACTATTACTACTACTAACATGTGTACGTAATATAAACGTAGTACTATTATACTAAATGTGTACGTACTATTACTACTAACATGTGTAGTACTATTACTACTAACATGTGTACGTACTATTACTACTACTAACATGTGTACGTACTATTTTATAATAACATGTGTACGTACTATTTTCTACTACTAACATAGTGTACGTACTATTACTACTACTAACATGTGTACGTACTATTACTACTAACATGTGTACGTACTATTACTACTAACATGTGGACGTACTATTACTATAACATGTATTATATATATATATTATATATATAATATAAGTAGTAACACTAAGGGTGGTGTGCGTCTATACATTGATGGCAGACACTCACACACACACAGGGAACACACTCACACATACACCCGGGAACACACTCACACATACACAGGGAAACACACTCAAAAACACACAGGGAACACACTCACACACACACAGGGAACACAAACCCCACATACACAGGGAACACATCACACACACACAGGAACACACTCACACATACACAGGGAACACACTCACACATACACAGGGAAAAACACTCACACATACACAGGGAACACACTCACACATACACAGGGAACACACTCACACACAGGGAACCACTCACACATACACAGGGAACACACTCACACATACACAGGGAACACACTCACACATACACAGGGAACACACATACACAGGGAACACACATACACAGGGAACACACTCACACATACACAGGGAACACACTCACACATACACAGGGAACACACTCACACACAGGGAACACACTCAAAACCCTACACAGGGAACACACTCACACATACCAGGGAACACACTCACACACACACAGGGAACACAAATCACACACACACCCGGGAACACACTCACACAAGGAACACACTCCACACACACAGGGAACACACTCACACACACAGGGAACACACTCACCCCACACACAGGGAAACACACTCACACACACACAGGGAACACACTCACACACACAGGGAACACACTCACACACACACAGGAAAACACTCACACACAGGGAACACACTCACAATACACAGGGAACACACACACACAGGGAACACACATACACAGGGAACACACTCACCCCATACACAGGGAACACACATATAAAACAGGGAACACACACACACATACACACGGAACACACTCTCACATACACAGGGAACACACTCACACATAAACAGGGAAACACACATCACACATACACAGGGAACAAACACACACATACACAGGGAACACACACACACATACACAGGGAAACCCCACACACATACACAGGGAAAAACACACATACACAGGGAACACACCACACACACATACACAGGGAACACACACACACATACACAGGGGGAAAACACACACAATACACAGGGAACACACTCACACACACACAGGGAACACACTAAAACATACACAGGGAACACACTCACACATACACAGGGAAAAACACTCACACATACACAGGGAACACACACACACATACACAAGGGAACACACACACACATACACAAGGGAACACCCCACACACACAGGGAACACACAACACATACCACAGGGAACACACACACTCACACATACACAGGGAACACACTCACACATACACAGGGAAACACACACATACACAGGGAACACACACACACACATACACAGGGAACACACTCACACATACACAGGAACCACTCACACATACACAGGGAAAAACACACAAACATACACAGGGAACACACACACACACTCACACATACAGGGAAAACACTCACATACACAGGGAAAAACAAAACACACACTCACACATACACAGGGAAAAACATCACACATACACAGGAACACACACACACAATCACACATACACAGGAACACACTCACACTACAAGGGAACACACACACACACATACACAGGGAACACACTCACACATACACAGGGAAAAAACACTCACAATACACAGGGAACCACACACACACATACACAGGGAAAAACACACACACATACACAGGGAACACACACACACATACACAGGGAAACACACACACACTCACACATACACAGGGAACCACTCACACATACACAGGGAACACCCCACACACATACACAGGGAAACACACTCACACAGGGAACACACATACACAGGGGAAAACACACACAGGGAACCACTACACATACACAGGGAACCCCACACACACACATACACAGGGGAACACACACACCATACACAGGGAACACACACACACTCACACATACACAGGGAACACACTCACCCCATACACAGGGAACACACACACAATACCCGGGAACACACTCACACAGGGAACACACATACACAGGGAACACACACACAGGGAACACACATACACCACACACAGGAACACACCACACACACATACACAGGCAACACACTCCACACACAACATAATTCACGGCATGTTGACAAGAGGGATTGTTTTCTAGCACTCAATCTTTGGGGAAATTCTTAGACACAAATATTTGGAGCAACACACAAAATACAATGTTGTAAGTCTTGTAATCCCTTAGTTAGAAGGTTTATAAAGTCACGCTGGAAATGAGGTGCTAGAACACGACACTTTCTCTTCTGTTTCTCACACTCAGGACTGTCTTGTCAAAGCCTGTCTGTAAGGATGCCACGGCGTGTGTCGGGGTGGAGGGAGGACTGAGTGAAAGTTTTGGAGTACAAGGAGGTGTGAGGCAAGGCCGTGTGATGTCCCCGTGGCTATCTAACTATACATGGAAGGTGTAATAAGAGATGAAAGCAACAGTTGTAGATGTTGGAGTGGAAGT
Source organism: Chionoecetes opilio (assembly GCA_016584305.1). Classification (NCBI taxonomy): domain Eukaryota; kingdom Metazoa; phylum Arthropoda; class Malacostraca; order Decapoda; family Majidae; genus Chionoecetes; species Chionoecetes opilio. The sequence continues at coordinate 39,584 of JACEEZ010017976.1, forward strand.
GTATGCAAATGGCAGCCAATGGTTCTTAAATACAATTCTTTTTGCAGATGATACAGTCTGATGGCGAAGAATGAGTGACTTACAGAAACTTGTCTCCGTGTTTGATAATGTGTGGAAAAGACGGAAGCTGAGGGTGCGTGTTATCAAAAGTAAAGTGATATTTGTTAAATAAGTAGGAATAAAGTGGTAGAATTTGAGAGCTATTAGAGCAGTATTTCCCAACCTGGGGGAAATTTCAGGATTCTAAGGGGGAAATTTATCCGGAGGGACATCTAAATTACTAGCATTTAGTCGACAAAAAAAATGTCTTAGAATGCGGTTATTGACTTTTCTTCAAGTATATATAGATATAGTGTCTATATACTTGTGTGTTTTGGCTACTTATTTTCACATGAAGGGGGAAATCCGGATGGTTGAACTGGTTGAAGGGGGAAACGACAGAAAAAAGGTTGCGAACCACTGTATTAGAGGGTAAGGTGATATATTTCAAAGGAGTAGGAATGAAGTGGTAGAATTTGAGAGTTGTTAGAGTAGGAGTTAAGTGTCTATAGGAATGTGAAGTTAGGCTGAATGGGTAAAGATTGGAGAAGAGGTTCAGGAATTTAAGTATCTTGGTTTTTGTGCGAGCCTGGAAGGTGAGACGAGAGAGAGATTGGTGCAAGGGAGGAGAGTGATTGGGTGCCTTGTCAAGCGAGGAATTATCTGTGGAGTAGATTGTGAATTGGTAGATGATTGGAATAGACTCAGATATCAGGTATTTAGTGCGGAGACAAATAGGGAGCTTTAAAAGGAAGCTAGGCTATGTTATGGATGGGGATGGAAGGTGGATGTAGGTAGTGCTAAGTAACAGGAACTACCACGTGCAGGTCTCCCAGCCTCTTGTAGCTTCCTTATGTTCTTGTGGAGTATTGTCAGCAATGTAGTTTTTAATTGGGGCGGCAGACACACTGAGCATTTAGTAAGTCATGTCCCACCGCCATACAGAGACCCAGGAAGCAGAGGCTAGGCGGGAGGGAGGGCATGCAGTGATAGAGCAGTGGGTGGTGAGGCAGGCGACAGGGTGGAGGGAAGGCATGCAATGATAGAGCAGTGGGTGGTGAGGCAGGCGGCAGGGTGGAGGGAAGGCATGCAGTGATAGAGCAGTGGGTGGTGAGGCAGGCGGCAGGGTGGAGGGAAGGCATGCAGTGATAGAGCAGTGGGTGGTGAGGCAGGCGGCAGGGTGGAGGGAAGGCATGCTGTGATAGAGCAGGGGGGTGGTGAGGCAGGCGGCGGGGTGGAGGGAAGGCATGCAGTGATAGAGCAGTGGGTGGTGAGGCAGGCGGCAGGGTGGAGGGAGGGCATGCAGTGATAGAGCGTGGTGGTGAGGCAGGCGGCAGGGTGGAGGGAGGGCATGCAGTGATAGAGTAGTGGGTGGTGAGGCAGGCGGCAGGGTGGAGGGAAGGCATGCAGTGATAGAGCAGTGGGTGGTGAGGCAGGCGGCAGAGTGGAGGGCACAGGATGTTACTGGTTACAAGGCACAAACACAGCACACAAGGCAGACCATTCATTGCAGTGCAAAAGAAAACAAAATTAACAACATATTTCTAGACAATTTATATGAAAGAAAAAGTATTTACCACATCAAGAGAGTTTTTCAATTGCAGTTTGTTCCAGGGAGATTATTTATGTGGCCATGCCGTTATGTGGCCTACATTAGTAACATTGTGGCATTCTTTTCAGTGGTGTAGCGGGTGGCATATTGCTGGCGGGTGAGGTGGAGGCAGCAGCAGCAGTGTGTGTGGCAGACAGGCTGGGCAGGAGTGAGAGGCCCACAGTGGCAGGTGTGTAGCCAGTGGTAGCCGCTGTGTGGGAAGGGAAAGTGTGGTGGTAAGAGTGGCAAGGCACACACACAGAAGGGAGGCTGCAACATTATCTCTCACACTTATACTACACCTTTTCACTCAAATTAAAACAACTGAACTTCAAATTAAAATAATTGAATTTAAAATGAAAAGGAAAAATTCATCTATTATATTTTGAAATTCGTTTGTTTTATATTGAAGTTCTGTTGCTCTAATTTGAGTGAAAACGTGTATTATGAAAACCCCCAGAAAAGTAACATATTTCTTCCGGCAAACTTTTTCTTCTCTTCCCTTTATCTTTACCAGAGTGCTGCCAGCAAAGGGAAGAGAGGGAATTTTTTTTTATGAAAAGATATAACATTTTTAAATATTTTTACACAGCATACTACATGGATAAAGCTGTATTGAACACAGGATGAAGTAACGTATAGCTATTCCGTGTATGTACACATAGCTACTGTAGTTATACAAAAGAAAACAAGTTACATTTTTAGCACCCAAATTTTGTTGGTACTCAGAAATCTTTGTCACTCAAATTTTTTTGGCACTAAAAAATGTTTGGCATTTTATAGCTAGCTAGTGAGGGAAGAGTGACAGCCTGGGGGTACTACCTAGTAGTAATACGTAGTAGTACCCCCCAGTTTGTGAGTGCCAACAATTTTTGAGTGCCAAAAAAATAGTGTCCAAAATTTGAGTGCCAAAAAATTTTGAGCCGACAAAAATGTAATAAATTTGTCAAAATTTTGTAACTTTGTATGTGCACTAACATACACGGAATAGCTATACGTTACTTCATCCTGTGTTGCTTTATCTATGTAGTATGCTGTGTAAAAATATTTTAAAGAATCGGATATCTTTTCATAAATAATTATTTCCCTCTTCTCTTTGCTGGCAGCACTCTGGTAAAGATAAGAAAAAGTTATTTGTATGGGGTTTTTCAAAATACACCTTTTCACTCAAATTAGAGCAACAGAACTTCAAAATATAATAGACGATTTTTTTGTTTTAATTTGAAGTTAATTTTTTTATTTGAGTGAAAAGGTGTAGTGAAAGGCTGAAAGTAGTTTTTTCTTTGTGAAGGCTGCTTACTTTCGTCTGACAACACCTTCCCATCAAACACTTATTGTTATACTATCAATAGACAATAAACTGAATATATAATAGTAGAGCTACCGGGAATAATTGTAGAAAAATGACTTAGTACAACATAAATAAATGTCTATCTTTGCAGTGAGTGGGGATTGAGGTGGTGTGATTAAGAAGATATCCCTGATGGCGAGGAAGGCAAGGAACAAAGCTGCCAAGGAGGAGATGAGCACTGCACCAGGGAGGGAGAGCACACACAACACCACCAGGAGAGAGATACACAAGAACACCACAAGAAGGAACACACAAGAACACTAGAAGAGACAGAACACAAGGAGAGAATATACAAAAACAAGAAAAAATGAAACATACCGAAAGAAGACTGAAGGATAGAAAAGTAATCTCTCCATCAATAATCATTTAACTTTCAGAAGCATTGCAGAATACCCCTATACATATACCAACACTGTATTTCTGAGCCTTATAGAACAGGCACTGGGTTCCGGAAAGCTGTCTAGGAGGGGCAGGGTGGGGAGGGGACGGGGGGCTTGTTATGTCCCTGTGCCCTCACACCCACCCTCTCTGTGTAGCCTTTGAAGCCGTGGCAGCCTTAGGGCTCAACAGGCAGGCTGGTAGGGATGTTTTGCTGTGTATTTCAGGGATGACTGACTGTGCTTCGCGGGAATATCAGAATCCAGAGCAAGAGAGAAGACTGCATCATAGCATCTATAATAACACCTCTAATACCTCCCAGGAACGAGTGTGACACGACGTGTCTAGCAAGACATGAAGAGCAAAGTTACACAGTCCAGACGGCTCCCCAACTTTTATGACTGGAAATAAATATATTTTTAAAAAGATGTGTACAGTGATGAATGTATACACTACCTGAAAACCAAACTATAATAAAACTAATCGAAATTTATGTAATAACTTTTTTTTGACCTGCGAGTTTTGTATCAGCAGATGGTCGTGTTGTGTGGTAGCAATGGTGATGAGTAAAGTATTCATCTACCCGTGACGCCTTCACTACCCACTGCATCTACCACACTCACATAATGTACGAGTAATAACAGTGTATAACAGGTATGCCATGTGGAGGGTAAGGGGATGCCATGTGGAGGGTAAGGGGATGCCATGTGGAGGGTAAGGGGATGCCATGTGGAGGGTAAGGGGATGCCATGTGGAGGGTAAGGGGATGCCATGTGGAGGGTAAGGGGATGCCATGTGGAGGGATGGAAGGGGTAAAACACAGCACTCTTAAGGGGGTTTGGTCATACCAAGGGAAGCGGAAAGTGAAATGACAGATTATTCTCTTAGTTATTTCACTTTCCGCTTCCCTTTATGTGACCAAACCACCTTACGAGTGCTGTGTTTTAGCCCTTCCATCCCTCCACATGGCATCCCCTTACCCTCCACATGGCATACCTGTTATACACAGTTATTACTTTCACCACCATGACTGCATATAATCAAATAGACTGACATTCCTGAAACTTTTCCTATCTTGTCCCATTCAGCCTAATTTCACATTCCTTTGGACATTTTATAAGATCTCAAAATAAACCACTTCCACTACTACTTCCTTTTTCAATCTTATCCCATTCAACAAGTCTCAAAATCTAACACCAATAATTCTCCTTCCAAAAACAATCACCCTATGTCGAGACTTCTGTTGCATCCATCCTTCGAAGAGCTCTTAGAAGAAACAGGCGTCACAGATGGGAATGTAACAAATGATAACCTATATAATACCTACACTTATAATCTATCAGTTACTATCTTATAATCACTTATCTACCACATATAATTCCTACACATGATCGTGCCTGCCTTACCATCATCACTCTTCATCACCTTCACTCCATGCATAGGGACTTGAAAGTATCCGTCACGGCGGTCCTGAGCACGCCTGGCTCGGCCCCCAGACTGGTCACCACCCTCGAGAAAGTCTGCTTCTTCAGGTTCATCATTATCCAGCTCCTTCGCCTTCTCCCTGGCCCGGCGGATCACAGCGTGGCGAAGGCCGGCCAGGCGCGCCACGGTGAACCCCTAAGACTTGGGGTTGGGGGATTTCTGTGTGGCAAATGTTAGAGGCCAAAAGTACAATTGAAATTACAGAGTTGAACAAATGTAATGATAAAATGCACAATTTGAAAAGCAGAACAAAACAAATATGACTAAGCATAACAAATAAATATTACAAAAATTGCGATTATTTTGAAACAAAACAAGCAAACTTTACACAAATCTATCTACCGCCCTGCCTCTCCCTGCACCCGCGCCACGGCAACACTGATGAGGCAGGTGCAGGACCTAAACAGCCGCCTTGCCGCACTCGCCCTCCTGGAATAGTGGATTTTGTTGGTTTATTTGATTATATTTATGACATGAATTTGTTTGTTCGCCTCTTTTTTTCGCGCTAATCAGAGAATGAGGGTTTTTGAGTGTGAGTAATTCACCCACGGCTTGATCATGCGCTAGACACGCGATCTCCAGCTACTACCCTCCCGTAAGGAGCTTACAGCTCATAGAGACCGATCTTAGGGCAAGGCTGGGACCTCACACACCACACTAACCCCTGCTGGCCGAACGCCAGACGGAGATGTTTCCACCTGACCAACCAGGTAGTGTGTGTGTGTGTGTATGTGTGTGTGTGTGTGCTCTCTCTCTCTCTCTCTCTCGTCCATCCTCGCTCTTTTCAGCGGGAAGACTCGAAGGTTTCCGTTCCAGCAGGTTTCTCGCCTCTGCGGTCGCGCCTCCATCCAAACTTTCATTCCTTGATAAGTGTTTAGCACACATCCGCGCCTACACGCATGCACGCACGTACGACAGTGGTAGTTGTTCAAGAGTCAATTATATGCTCTGGGATAGGAGGAAAAGGGGCCTGGTCATCCCCATGCTCTGGAAAAGGGGGCTGGTCGTCCCTATCTGGAAAGGGAAAGGGGACCGTCAGGACTGCAACAATTACCGCGGTATTACATTGCTCAGCGTACCAGGCAAGGTGCTTGCCCATCTATTGCTGACACGAATTCGCAGTCATCTGGTGAAGCATCAGAGACCTCAGCAGTCTGGGTTCACACCTGGTAAGTCAACAACGGACCGTATCCTAGCGCTTCGTGTCCTGGTGGAACGCCGACGTGAGTTTCGACAGGGGATGCTTGCAGCCTATGTTGATCTCAAGAAGGCGTTTGACTCAGTGCATCGTGAGTCACTCTGGGATCTTCTGCGACTTTGAAGGATTCCTGCAAGGACTACTGGTTTGATAACTGGTCTGTATTCTGGGACTGAGAGTGCTGTGAAGTGTGGGGCAGGTGTATCCAGCTTCTTTCCTGTGAATACAGGAGTGAGGCAAGGGTGCGTCCTTGCCCCATCACTTTTCAACGCTTGTATGGACTGGGTATTGGACAGGGTTGTAGATCAAAGTGATTGTGGAGCATCCGTCGGCAACACCAAGATCACTGATCTTGTTTTTGCCGATGATGCAGTAATCTTTGCCGAGTCGCTGGAGGTCCTGGTGATGGCTCTCGAGGCGCTGCACGAGGAGGCAAAGCCTTTGGGACTTGAGGTCTCCTGGCTAAAGACCAAGGTCCAGGTATTTGGAGACTTACTAGATGAAGCAGTACAGTCTGTTCATGCGTGTGGCGAGGACATTGAGATCTTGGAAAGTTTTACATACCTTGGTAGCGTAGTCCATAATGACGGCGGGTCACGTCAAGAAGTCTTACGGCGGATTGGCATAGCCCACGGTGTTATGGACTCGCTCAGCGGGAGTATTTGGCGTTGTCGGTACCTATGCAGGACAAAGATCCGGATCTTCAAGTCGCTTGTGATCCCTGTCTTACTCTATGGTTGTGAGACATGGACACTAAATAGTGACTTGAAGAGACGAATCAATGCCTTTGGTAATAAGTGTCTTCGCAGAATCATGGGGTATCGCTGTGATGATTACGTGTCAAATCAGCGATTGCACCGTGAGACTGAATCGAGGCCTATTACCTGCATAGTCCGTCAGCGCCAACTTCGGCTATATGGGCATGTGGCATGCTACCCTGAAACCGATCCTTCCCATCGGGTTGTATCTGTAAGAGACAATCCGGCGTGGAGGAGGCCAAGGGGGCGCCCACAAGGCTCGTGGCTGGGGCAAGTTGATGTTTCTTGTCGAGAGTTGCTTGGTATGGGAAAGGAGCCTGCATGGGAACTCGCGCAAATGATTGATTGGAGAGAGAGAGAGAGAGAGAGAGAGAGAGAGAGAGAGAGAGAGAGAGAGAGAGAGAGAGAGAGAGAGAGAGAGAGAGAGAGAGACGCATATTCCCGTATTCTGGAAGACTAAGTGGCGTTTACTCTTGAACACGTCAGGTTAGGTTAAGTTAGAGTAGGTTAGGTTATCTTACTTAGGTATTGGAAACTTTGCATGGGAATCACAATGAGGGTATTTTCGAAAAAATCCTATGGTTAGTTTCGAAGCTACAGCCAAACGTCTTCACGCGGAAACCACATACTCGCATAGAGAACGGGAATATGCGGGAGGGGCAGTGTAGGGAGAGTTAAGAGCGAGAATGTCATGGAAGGACAGTGTAAGAGAGAGAGAGGGGGGGCAGTGTAGGGAGAGTTAAGAGCGAGAATGTCATGGAAGGACAGTGTAAGAGAGAGAGAGAGACACAAACATACATGGTTGCTAAGTAATAATTGGCTATAATCTTTCCAAATCTCACACACACACACACACACACACACACACAACACACACACACACGTAAAATCCCTCCCCTTAAGTATCCTCAGTGTTAATCCACCTAATTGAAGGGACCTAATGGCTTCACTTTAGTTAATAGCTAATAATAATAACGAATTATTGAGTTTTTTCCCTATAGAATTAACAAAAGCAGTGTGGTATTGATAGAAACAGAGAGAAGGCAGGTTTTAGGTCTAGCGTTGAGGTAAGAAGCAGTGAGGCGGCTGAGAGGTGACGAGTTACTGGCTACTAACACTGGCTAATGAATAAGTTTTTTCACTATTGAGAGTAACAAGAGTAGTGTGGTATTGATAGAGGCAGAAAGAAGGAAGGAAGGTTGACGTATAACTTTGAGGTAAAGAGAGAAGAGACCCTTAACTTTAGTGCTTCTGTGCGTCTCTCTCTCCATCCTTCCCCCCCCCCCACCTCACAAGCCACTATAGTCGCCTTTCTGGACTATAAGGCTCGAAACTATTACTTAATATACTCCACTTCAATAAATAAAAAGTTCTATATCGAGCCCAATGGAAAAAAAATTAGGAAAACTATGCATATGTACTTTGATAATGGAAGAAAAATTTAGATGTCATGTATTACATAGATAATATAACTATGCATGTCATTATATAAAGCAATCCAGTCCTTTAACAAACCATAAACCACGTAGCCATCCTCTGTGACGCTGTTAATGAGTTCAAAGTACTAACGAACCCTATCAATATAAGCTTTAAAATAAATACTACAAAACTATACCAACACCATTACTAACTCACATATACTAACATTTAAGACTTAGATAACGATAAAAGTCAAGAAGTATTGGTCAAAGGTCAACAGGTAAGGGCGTGGGAAGGAAATAAGGGAAGGGTTTAGTGTTTCGAAGCAGTGTTGAACCGAGTTGACCTCCTTGAAAAATCCGGAACGAGCGACAGTCGAGTGCGAGCCTCCCGGCGAGCAAGACCTGTGTGTAGGTTGATGCATATGCCCTAATACCTTCCATGTAGAGCCCCCCCCCCCCCCCTCCACGACCACCACTACCAATATCCACTTGCACCACCACTACCAATATCCACTCCCACCTGCATCCCCACTACCACTATCCACCACTACCACCACCACACTTCATTTTCTTCCACTACCAATATCCACCACCACACTCAATCTTCCACTACCTCAATCACCACTACCATTATCCATCTTAAATCCACTACCATTATCCATTTTTTAAAATACACTACCACTCATCACTTCCCACCATCATATCCTCTCTACCACAAACCACAAACACCACCACCATATCCACCACAACCCTTAGTGTAAAAATGAATCTACACCGTTGGACCATTAGTAGTGCCCCCCTTTGGGGGTATTCAGTCCTGTTTCTCCGTTTCCACCACCCCCCTTAAGGGGGAAAAAAAAATTTTGAATGAACAAAAAAAAAAGATTTAAAAAAATAATAAAATTTTTTTTTGGAAACTGAATGACAACGCGTTATATATTTCAAATTTATAATATATTAAAACTTTACTGTTCACGGGGAAATTTATTTAATTCACAAGTTATCTTAATATTAATTTTTCCTTCCCCCCTAGCGTACCACGGAAATGCTAAATCATTACCCAAATATATTTTACTATTTTTGGTAACTTGGGTTGCACGTCACCACTTAACGTTTACGACATGTAATGTAAGTCGTCATCCTAATAAAAGTAACTAGTCACCCACTTCCAACCCCCCCTTTCATTTTTTTTCTTTTTCCTTCTTTTCCTTGTTTTCACACGGCTGGCTGTGACATTTTGTAGTTGCCCCTCTGCAAATTTGGACGCTTGGCCCCTGGTCCCCAACACTCCTACCTGGGGACCCTAAAAATACACTTCATTAGCCCGGGGTCAACAAAAGGAATCACCATAAGTCATGTCTACTCTTAGTTAACAAATTTTCCCAAAAAACATCCCTTTTCCCAAGGGGAAATTCCCTCCCCACAGGCGATTTAGCTCATAAAACGTCAAAGCGCTACAAAAATTTATCCTAACCTAGTACCCCCTTCTCACCTCGTTTCGTACGTGTCAATTCACGGGCTTAAAATATAAGTAACCATGTTTCGGGAATGAGGGGGGGGGAAAATTTCCTTGTTAGCTTTTTGATATTATGTGTTATTTCACCCTTTTCCCCTATTAATGAAATTTCTCGCGTTACCCACCATCACCAAAACCCCCTATCTATTCTCCCTCCCCCAAAAACCCTATCCCTGCTATCACAATAACACATGAAAAAAAAAGGTACAACACATACCCATGGGTGGAGAGCCGCCCTTGTATCACTCCTGTAGGGGGTGACGGGGCGGGGGCGGAGGTGTTTCGGGGGCGGGGGGTTGTCACAATGCTCGCCTTCCCCCACCCGCAACCCGCCCGCGGAGCCAGCCCCGGGCCCCGCCCGTGCCGGGGTTGCCCCCTTAAAAATGGAAAACACTCAATATTCATGGTGAATAGTTATGTTATATGTTTTTTCAAGGGTTTGGGGTTTTTGTAGTACGATTTTTTGATTTGGTGTGGTGTGTGGGTGGTGTTATATATTGGTGTGTGTGTGTGTGTTTGTACGTGTTGTGGTGTGTGTGTTTTTGGTGTGTTGTGTGTAACCCCCTTATTCGGGAATGATAGTATGAAAATTTATTATTTAAATTCCCGAGCTAGTCTTGTCAGTGGGGAAATTTTTTTTCCTCTATGTCTCACGGGGACTATCGCCCTGCTATCATTACCACCATTTTTTTATCTTCTATCCTTTTTCCGCCTTTTTCTTTTTCCTTTTTTCACCCCCTCTCTCTCCCCACATGCCGTAGGAGTCCAAATTTCGTGGATAATTATTTGCGATCTATAACTAATGAGCAGTTTTTTTTACTTTTCCCAGCCATCTGGTCAGCCCAAAAGGAACTCCCCGGGGTTTAACGTCCTTCAAAATAACCCTACGTTTCGGTTATGGTCATATTGGGCGTTTATAGGACCCCGCAAAATTAAAGCCCCCCAAAAAAATCTAAGCAAGTTCAATACCCCCCCATTTAAATAGGTGGTTTTCGGAGGGTCGAAACATATAAAACCATCCTTCTGAATATTAGGTTAAAAAATATTAAATTTTCTAATCAAAGTAAGGGTTTTGGTATTGGGGGACATTTTTTTTCTGAGGTACCGTTTTTTCATTACTAAATAGTTTTTCGGGATTATAATTTTTCATCGAAGTCACGGTGAAATTTCCAAAAAATTTCCCATTTGTTGCGGGAAGCCCACGAGGCCCCAACGGCTTTCGTCTCTTCGCGTCACTGCGGTAAACCTTTCTCCCAAAATCCTGTGTTCTTTCTCCTTAGTTTTATATCATATATTTCTTATAAATTATGGACATTCAGTGTCAAAGGCTAGAGTTCCCCCCATCCTTAAAAGTGTTTTTAACGAGTTCGTTCTTCGCGTCACTGCAGGGTCCGTGTCTCCTTCAGAAAGCCACTGGTTTTTTTTTAAACACACAAAAAAACACTTTCTCGCCATATTTTTTCTCTACTAGAACCTATTTTCCAGGTGTGATTTATAAATTTTAAAGTATTATTTTCCTAGGTGGGGCAATGCACTGAATAGAAATTTGTGAAGGAGATTTTTGCTCAAAAGAGCTTTACTCATCACAAAGGGGAAATTTCCTAGGTCAGAGCGTGAAGTCGCATTTTTATGTCAGAGTAGAGTTTTCTCTATATAGTTTTAAACCCTTATTGCTGAGATATCTCAAGTGAAGATTACCATTTTACAAAAAAAAAGGGATTTCATGTAAAATATAGTTCTTGTGTTTTATAAAAACCCGGGTATTATTTGTTTTGGGAAAAATAATTCCCCACACTTCCAAAAGATTCGCCTTTACTAGGTAAACCCCCGTCCCGACCACGATCCCAAAGTCAATTAGTTTTAATATTAAATTTAACATCCCCCGGGGAGAAAATCTAGCGAAATATCCAGGGCTGGTGGCAGCTAATCCCCAAAAACCAAAAATTTTTATCCCTCCCTTAATATACCCCCTTGTTCATACTATCCGTGGGTGGAAGTGGACACAAAAAATCAGATAGTAAAGTCAGAAGACAAAGTTAAACCCTCCCGAAATTTGTAATCATTTACAAATCACCCCAAAATATCATTCAGTAACGTTGACGAGTTAAATACCCCAGACCATTCCCCCAAATTTTCCATCAACACACTGGTGACTAAAGCTTTGGGAATTATTTCCTAAAAATAACAGCAACAAAGGCACCCGGAAAATAAATGCAAGATAGTCAAATTTTAGTAAATTTTTTATTGTAATCGGGGCATTTAAATGGCTTTTTAGAATTCTCTCCCTTAAACCAAACACCAAAACATACATGAAAAACCCATGACCAGTAGCGGACGGTAAGAAGCAAGCCGTAGCCGCCGCATTAGCCGTCAAATCCGCCAGCCGGGACAGCCCTCGGCCGCCGGGGCCCCTTTGCCCCGCCTTAGAGCCCAACGTCGCCTCAGCTAGCAGCCACGTTTTCACCGCTACCGCCCCCCGCTGCCCACATGCAGCGCTTCACCCCCGTAGCAGCCCTTCCTAGCCATACAGACGCCCATTAGCGCAACCACCACCCGGCAGAGAGAACGGAAGCCCCGGGGAGGGGAAATCCGGGTTTTTCCCCGGTCTACCCGTCACCGACAGAGCGGCCTGAAACACAGGCGCCAAGAAAAATGTACATAAATTTCCGTGCAGGGGAAACAAGGGGGCGTCTGAAAGCCTGCCGCCGCCGCCGTGTCCTCAAAAAACCAGCAGAACAACCGGGAGCCCAAAAAAGCTACGGAGCGGAGGATGCAGGACACCGGGTAGGAATGACACACTCTTACTTCCCAAAAACCTACAAAAGTTCCTAAACGTATGGAAAGCTGAAGGCCTCAAGAAGTACCGGGCGTCAACAAGACCCATGTGTCACCCACAACAACAAGATGGAAAAATTCGGTATCCAAAAGTGTTAAATTAGAAAAAACGAGGGAAAAATTATTTGAAAATGAATTTTAAAATTTATTTAGAACGTTGAAATTTTTTTTTTTATGAACTTTAAAATTTAAAACCTCTCGGGTTTGGGTAGTTGTAGGTCACCCCGGGTTTTTACTCTTTTGGAAAATCAAATAGAAAATGTTAAAAAAAAACTTGACAAGGATTCAAAACAAATTTAGGGTCAGATGTTCTTAGTATATCCAGGTTTAAAAGGTTTTTTGGGATACCAGTTCAGTTGAATTTCATAACAGATCAGTCTGGTTCGTGACTTTAAGGTATTTTAATTCAAATTACAACAACCCGACCAGGGATATTCAGGGGAAGATTAAGCGAAAAGTGTTCAAAGTAATGTGAGCAAAGGTGAGTGAGTGTCAAAATGTGAAGCAATTTGGTCTAGGAATTTTTCTCATTCTAGAAGCGGACGTTGATCTCACGGGGGAAGCCCGGTCAGTGGGGGGATTTTTAATTCGAGATAGTAGACTAGCTTCTCACCTTACAGCAACCAGCTTGCGGGGTCGGACATTTTAGGACTTTTTGGGGCCTTATCATTTACCCGAGGTAAGCTGGCGTGCCTCTGGGTATATATCTGACCGAGAATGCGGACTAAGTCAAGGGTTTAGGTCACGTTCATTACCCAGGTATAGGTTGATGGGATACTTTTTCATTGGATTTTGTGTAAAAACACAAGCGACCCCCCTTTTCAAGAACAGAAAATTTCTATTAAATTCACTCTAAATTGTCCCCTCACACCTCCTCTTGACGCAGCTTTAAAAAACCGAAAATGATCCGTAAGTAGCGACTTTGATGCCATAGAATTTAATTTTCCCGGGGAATAGACGCGTGAAAGCCCCTTTTTCGGGGATGAAGTATGGAATTATTATTATAAATTCCCGAGCTATGTCTTGTCAGTGGGAATTTTTTTCCCCTATGTCTCACGGGTGATCATCGCCCTGCTATCATTACCACCATTTTGTTTATCTTCTATCCTTCTTTCCCCCATTTTCTTTCTTCTTCTTTCACACCCTCTCTCTCCTCCATGCCCTATGCGGTCCAAAAATTTGTGGGTAATTATTCTGCGATCAGTATAACTAAAGATGTCGTTCTTTTTTTCTTTTGCAGCCCTCTGGGCGCCAAGGAACTCCCCAGATTTTTAACGTCCTTCAAAAATCCCTATCGTTATCGGGTTATTTATTATGGGGGTTTAGTAAGGATCCCCGCTAAAAATTAAAACCCCCCAAAAATCTAAACAAGCTTCATACCACCCCCTTGAAATAGGGTTCGGGGGTCGACATTACATTAAAAAAATCCTTCTTTAAAATTTGGTTAAAAATATTAAATTTTCTCATCAAATAACTGGTTGGTTTAGGGACAGTTTTTTTTTGAGGGACGCGAGTTTTCTTATTTAAAAGTTATTTCGGGGTTTTAATTTTCATCTGAAGTCCGGTGGACTTTCCAAACCCGTTCCCCTTTTGTTTCGGGAAGCCCACGAGGGCCCCCAAAGATCTTCGTTTCTTCGCGTCACTGCAGGTAAACCTTCGTCCCTAACTCCTGTGTTTTTTCTCCCTTTGTATATTATATCTATATTTCTATATAAATATATTTGGGACATTCAGTGCCTAGGCATAGATTTCCGCCATCCCTTTTAAGTGTTATTAACAGATTCGCTCTTCGCGTCCCTGCAGGCTGTCCGGTCCCTTCAAAAAGCCACAGGTTTTTCTGAACAACAAAAAAAAAACTTTTTCCCCCATAGTTTTCTTACTAATACCTATTTCCAGGTGTGATTTATAAATATTAAAATTATGTTACCAGTTAGGGGAAAGCACTGAAAAGAAATTCTATGAAGGAGATTTTATGCTCAGAAGAGCTTTATCTCATCACTAAGGGGGAATTTTCCCAGGTCAGAGCGTGAAATCGCATTTCTTATGTCAGAGTGATTTTTTTCATATATGTTTTCCCTTATAGCTGAAGAGATCTAATGAGAGATTAATGTTTACAAAAAAAAATAGGTTTTATGTACAAATATAGGTTTTTGTGTTATTATGAAAAAACCCAGTATTTTCTGATTAGGAAAAAAATTTCCCCCCACTTCCAAAAAGGTTCCGCCTTTTCTAGGATAATCCCTAGACCGACCCGATACCAAGATCAATTGATTAAATTAATCTAAAAATGCCCGGGGAGTAAACATACGAAAAGCGGGGGGGGACAATCCCCAAACCCAAAACTTTTACCCCTCCCCTTTAAATATACCCCTTTTTCATACTATCCGTAGTGAGAAGTGGTCACACTAAAATCAGATAGTGAAGTCAGAAGACTAAGTTAAATCCTCCCGTCAAGTTGTAATCATTTATCAAATCATCCCCAAATAATATCATTCAAGTAACGTTGACGAGTTATAATACCCCAGACCAGTTACCCCAAATTTCCATCAACACATGTGTGTGTGTGTGTGTATGTGCTGTGTTGTGTGTGTGTGTGTGTGTGTGTGTGTGTGTGTGTGTGGTAACAATGTCATATGTTGGTATAAGCAATGGTTCGCCCTTTCTTTCTCCCTTGTGAGTGTGAGTGATCTAAAAAGGAAAGGATATATAAAGTATTGAGGCAAGGAAGGTATATATATGGTAAACACAGACACATACACACGTACGTACACATACATACACACATATCTTTGGGTGTAAGGAAGGAGGAATATAATATGGTAAACACTCACGTACATACATACAC
>JACEEZ010017976.1:60000-71934 GCA_016584305.1 Chionoecetes opilio
TGTGGCTTTCGTGTTCTTCTGTCAATGTGGCTTTCGTGTTATTCTGTCAATGTGGCTTTCGTGTTATTCTGTCAATGTGGCTTTCGTGTTATTCTGTAAATGTGGCTTTCGTGTTATTCTGTCAATGTGGCTTTCGTGTTATTCTGTAAATGTGGCTTTCGAGCAAATTTAATGTTATACTTTCCCTTATCCTTTTTTATATTTAGCCTCCTTTCCATCTCCTCGTTTCCTTTTCTCATGTATTATTAATTTTTTTCCTCTCTCTCTGCATGCATGGGGCTATTTCTCCACTTTTTTTTCCTGGGGGTGGGGGTGGTGAGGAGCCTTCAACTTTGCTAACCCATCAGGGTGGCTCGGTTGGTAGAGCTGTGGGCTCGCGTGCAGCGTTCCTGCGTTCGATCAGCGGTTCGATCCCACCAGGTTCATCCTGGCGTGGTGGCGCTTTGTAGTCAATAACCTTGTCCTTGGTACTTGCAAAGTGTCTAGATAGGATCAAAGTATCTTATCTTATCAACTTTGCTATCCTCTAACATCTACAAACCATCATGGTAGAAAGCAGTGACACAGTCTGCCCCGTTTGGCATAGTAGGGTTCTTGCTGTCTGCTCTTCCTTTGTGTGTGTGTACAAAAGAAGTGGAACATAAGTGGAATCACAGCTTACCCTTTGCTATGCAGTGCTCGTGTGTCGCCTTTAAGTAAGTGGATTTCTTGAGTGGATCTCTTGAAGTCCTCCACTTCAACTCCTCTTCCTCCTCTTTTTCCTCTTACATTCCTCGCCCGTCTGATACGTGAGCTGTGAAAAGAGGTGGAAATGAGACTTATTAGAGAGAGAGAGAGAGAGAGAGAGAGAGAGAGAGAGAGAGAGAGAGAGAGAGAGAGAGAGAGAGAGAGAGAGAGAGAGAGAGAGAGAGAGAGAGAGAGAGAGATTTTTGTTGGAATTAATTTATTACGCCCACAGGCGTCAGGCTGACATATACAAAAAGGACACAATAAATAAAAAGAAGCACATGCAAACAGATAGAAACATGGGTTATCAATGACTCCCGGCGGCGGGGTCATAGCTCACCCAGGCACTTTCACCACGGCGGCGATGGTAGGTCGGCATGTCAATCGGTCTCTCCGTGGGCAGCCGCACGCCTGGCCTGCGGCCTTCACGCAGCGCCTGCCTCACATAAGAAAGGGCTGGCTGGTGCGAAACACGGGAACGAACAGCCACAGTTTCCTGACTGACCAGGAACTCAAATGACACAAGCAGTAAGAGTAGGGCTGTCTCCCCGTAAGTATAGAGCCGTCCCTACATCTGCGTCCTGCACTTGACCAAAGAGGTAAGCGGCCTGCACTGGGACGCGGCGGCATGGCGGGGGGCCACAGCAAGCTGCAACCCCCCTCCAACGGCCGCCATTTCCAAGGGGGCTGGGACCTGCGTCATCACGGGGACTTGGGCGTCCACGTCCATATCCCCGACAGGGGACAACAGACGGTTGCGCTGGGGCCTCTTCCTCCTCCTCCTGCGGCGGGGCCGTCGGGTCTCGGCAGTGTCTTCATTCCGTGGAACGGGGGGCTGGGGTGTAGACCGAGGTGGAAGCAGGGGAGCCTCCTTCCACTGCAGCTGGCGAGGAACCGTGGATCCAGGAATCAGCCGGAGCTGGGCAGGGCAGCGACGATTCCAGGCGTGATGCCTGGCACCGCAGAGTAACACCTTGCTTCATAGGCTCCCAACACGAACCTCATCACGTCCTCCCTTCTAGGTCCTCCTCCTATACCTTGCTTTCTATCCGGTAAATCTCTCTATCTCTCTCTCTCTCTCTCTCTCTCTGTGTATTATGTAGTTTGTACGCATTTAGATATATCACATGGTTTTTTTTTCTGTCATGCACACTTTCTTTTCCCCCACCGAAGCTTCCCCCCCCTCCCCCACACACACAGATAGATAGATAGATAGATAGAGATATTCATTGACCACAGCTTTATACATAAATTACACATAATAATATCATTAATAAATAGACAAAACACATAATGTCCAAAAAATGAAACATTCCCACAAATTTTGAGTAACAAACTGTAGTCCAACAAAAAATAATTACTAAAACTACTACTACTACGATAAACTACTAAACACATAAAATTCAACAAGCAGCCAGCTTGATCTACGTCCCTATGAAAGACAAAAAAATAAATAAACTATTAACGGAAAAGAATATGCATTTCTTAAGTATAACTATTCAAAACTTCATGAATAATTTTGCATGTTTATTACATCAGTGAAATTAGAGAATACGTCATGAACAGTATTAAATCTGTAAAGGTTTCTAATGTGTTGTGTTTGGGGGCACACCTCTAACACATGTTGTTCTGTTTGTATGTCACCACATACACACAGGCGCTCCTCGAGAGGAAGGCGACCACGTCCGCGCCTGTTCCAGCGTCCCGTTTCCACTACTAAACTATGACCAGACTCGAAAAGGTGTAAACGACATCCTATGTAGGTCGTTAAACACATGTTTCTTCTCATAAATGTCATGTACTTTAAATTGAGGGTTAAAAGTTTTATATACATTGCATCTTGTTGCCTCAGAATTAGCAATTGTATTATGTACATTATACAACATAGAGGACATGTGAGGGACATTATTGTGTGTCATGTGGGCCACAAGTTTTCCAACCGGGGTATTTAAAGACATAACATACTTAAGAGCGAAAGACAAAGGGTCGTCGTTCATGTTACGTCTCTCTGACCACATACTATGATAAAACTTGTGTTGTTTGTGTTTTAGAAGGTCCAGCAAGCGAGGGGTATCCTAACTCAGCATAACATACATTATTGGTAGTGGCTCTCCTTACCCCTAACAACTCCTTCATGGCCCAATTGTACAACTTAATGATAGGTTTCACGTCAGCGCCTACCCAAGACTCGCAGCCATACAGTAAAGACGACATAAGGGCACCATCGAACAAACGACGTTTTACAATAAAAGGAATGTCATTGTTTTTTCGAATAAATGAGACAAATTTTAAAACATGACATAACTTGTTTTGTGCATGTATTTTCACAGCAGATGACACCGAACCGTCTCTCTCTCTCTCTCTCTCTCTCTCTCTCTCTCTCGCACGAAACGCACGCACGCACGCACGCACGCACGCACGCACGCACGCACGCACGCACCCGCACGACGCGCACACGCACACACGCACACACACACGCACACACACACGCACACACACACACACTCAGCAGCAGGGTGGTGGAGGCACGCGTCGAGGCAAGCACCTGGGCGCATATTCCCAGTCTGGAAAAGTGCGTCGCGCCCACTCTTGAACACGTCACGTTACATTACGTTAGGTTTTACGATCAGGTTAAGTAACGTTACATTATGTTAAGTTGCGGTCAGGTTAAGTCACGTTACATTACGTTAGGTTTTAAGATCAGGTTAAGTTGTATTAACAGACAAGAGAAGACTTAGTATGGGAATCACAATGAGGGTATTATCGAGAAAATCCTAAGGTTACTTACGGGGCTACAGCCACACAAGCGTCTTCACCCGGAGCAGACTTCTTTTCCTGACTTGGAGAATAGGCCTCCCTGGCACCTTCTCGCTTTTCCTCCTGATATGATCACAACTATCAAGATACTTAATTCTGTTGGTTTTGTTTCTACTAACCCTATCACAACGTCTTCAATTACGTTTACCTCCCACACTTTATTCTCTGCGCTAATTGCACCAGCATAAATAGTGAGAATTACTATGATTTACATAATATAAACTTAGTGTAAAAACAGTTTCAAATAAATGACATTATATATTCATGAAAAACAAACTAATGTTACAAACTCTTTGAGGCGACAAAACCCTGGAACTCTGACACATTGTTACGCTAATATAAACACTGCGTCTCTGTGTGGTACGGCTGAGATTAGTGAGGAATGCAGAGGGTACACTACTCTTTCTTCCAACTAATTCCAGACATGAAGGGGCACAAAGGGAGGTTCAGAAGGGAGGAGAAGGGAGTGAGGAGGATGGGGAGGAAGAGGAAGAGTGAGAAGAAAAGGAGGAGATGCAGAGGAGAGAAGGTGCAGATGATACAATACTTTATCTTCCAACTAATACCAGCCACAAAAGGATGTTCAGAAGGGGTGTGAGCAATACAAGGCCTCAACAATACAAGGTTACAACAATAGAAGCAATACAAGGCTACACGCAATACAAGCAATACAAGGATACAACAATACAAGCAATAAAAGGTTACAACAATACAAGCAATACAAGGTTACAACAATACAAGCAATACAAGGCTACAAGCAATACAAGCAATACAAGGTTACAACAATACAAGCAATACAAGGTTACAGCAATACAAGCAATACAAGGTTACAACAATACAAGCAATACAAGGTTACAACAATACAAGCAATACAAGGTTACAACAATACAAGCAACACAAGGTTACAACAATACAAGCAATACAAGGTTACAACATTACAAGCAATACAAGGTTACAACAATACAAGCAATACAAGGCTACAAGCAATACAAGCAATACAAGGTTACAACAATACAAGCAATACAAGGCTACAAGCAATACAAGCAATAAAAGGTTACAACAATACAAACAGTAAAAGGTTACAACAATACAAGCAATACAAGGCTACAAGCAATACAGGGTTACAACAATACAAGCAATACAAGGTTACAACAATACAAGCAATACAAGGTTACAACAATACAAGCAATACAAGGTTACAACAATACAAGCAATACAAGGTTACAACAATACAAGCAATACAAGGTGAGCAATTACAATACAAGCAATACAACCCGCCGGCCTAGCCTGGCTGTGACTGTGCAGTGTGTTGCGTGTGGCGGCAGCTTAGCGAGGTTTGAGGTCATAGAAAAACAACAATGTCAATGTTAGGAAGGGTGAACAGGAGATTGTGTGTACCACGGATATTCAGCATACATACAAACATACAACACACACACACACACACACACACACACACACACACACACACACACACACACACACACACACACACACACACACACACACACACACACACACACACAAACACACACACACACACACACACACACTGAATAAAAAGTGTCACCCTAAACACCACCATTGTCATTCTTTATCTCCTGTCTTAACAAGGATTATTATGCAAATGCTGCGTCTCTCTCTCTCTCTCTCTCTCTCTCTCTCTCTCTCTCTCTCTCTCTCTCTCTCTCTCTGTCTCTCTCTCTCTCTCTCTCTCTCCCCTCCTTCTCTCTCTCTCTCTCTCCTTCTCTCTCCTCTCTCTCTCTCCTCTCTCTCTCTCTCTCTCTCTCTCTCTCTCTCTCTCTCTCTCTCTCTCTCTCTCTCTCTCCAAAGCTTCAAGAACGAATCCACACACACACATACACACGCAAACACATGGAGAGAGAAAACTGAAAAGAGAAAATGTTGACTGAAAGGAGAGAGAAAGGAGGAGGAGGAAGAAAAGAAGGAAAAGGAGGAGGAAAAGATAATAAGCAAGTAACTTCATAAACACAAGTATAAGGAGTATAATTCCTTACTAGGATTCATTAGCAGAGACAAAGTGGAAGATGAGGAGGATGAAAAGGAGGAGGAGGAGCATTACATAGGATTACATAGGAGTAACAGACACCAGGAGACCTATTGGTCCATAGCGAGGGTATCTGCTGAACTACATACTACTAACTATCAACTACTTGTAAGAAAACAGTTGGAAAATGATACCATGTCCCTAAAGAGGATAGGAACATGGAAGTTTCATAGTGCAGAATGATAGGATATGAAAAATACTAACTACAACTACCACTACCACTACAACTAATCGATACGGGGGACTAGATACGAATTCGCACTATCAATACCCATTTACTTTACAGTGCGCGTCAAGTCTGTTTTTGAATGTAGTTATTGTGCTGGCTCCGACAACATTTGCTGGTAACTTGTTCCATCGATCAACGACTCTAACATTGAAATAATTTTTACGGAGATCGGTGATGCAACGTTGACCGTTTTGTTTTAAACCATTATTTCTTGTTGTCACATGAGTTGAAAGCTCGAATAGGTTTTCTTGATTAATGACATCAAAACCTTTTAGGATCTTAAAGGTTTCTATCAAGTCCCGACGGATTCTACGATCCTTTAAGGAATACATATTAAGTTTCCGCAGTCTCTCTTCATAAGATGAATTTCGCAGAGATGGAATTTGTTTGGTTGCTCTTCTTTGCACTGATTCCAATTTGGCTTGATCTTTTACGAAACAGGGCGACCAGAATTGAACGGCATATTCCAAGTGCGGCCTAACCAAGGACGTGTATAATTGTGTCATTACTTTCGGAGTTTTATGTTCAAAGTTGCGTTTAATAAAGCCCAACATCATATTTGCCTTTTTACTGGCAGCTTGGCAATGCGGACTGGTTTTCAGATCATTACTGATGATGACACCTAAATCCTTTTCCTGCTGTACTTCAGTTAACAATTTATTTTGCATTTGATAGTTATATTTGAGGTTATCGTTGCCTATATGCATTACTTTACATTTATCGGAATTGAATTTTAATAGCCATTTATCACTCCAATCTGATAGTTTGTCGAGATCACTTTGTATGAGTTCGCAGTTTTCTCTAGTATATGCTTTACCGCCTAATTTGGTGTCATCTGCAAATTTCGATATTTTAGATACAAGTCCGCAGTCCAGATCGTTGATATATATCAGAAAAAGAGTAGGACCCAAGACCGAGCCCTGAGGCACCCCACTAGTAACATCTAACCAATCAGATGCCTCGCTATTTATTACTACCCGTGGAATACGATTTGAAAGCCAATCGCCAATCCATGAACATAATTGCTCTCCTAAGCCATGTGCCCTTAGCTTGGTCAACAGTCGCTTATGGGGAACTGTATCGAAGGCTTTCTGAAAATCAAGGTATATTACATCCGAGGGAATTTTAGCGTCCCAGTTTGAATAAATGACATTAAAGAAATCGAGTAGGTTTGTTAAGCAGGATCTCTTATTTCGAAATCCATGCTGGGAGTTTAGTATTGAGTTATTTTCATCGAGAAAAGACACTATTTTATCCCGCAATATTTTCTCAAATAGTTTAACAATCACGGACATTAGACTATTTGGGCGATAATTACTTGCGAGGCTCTTACTCCCTTTCTTGAATATCGGTGTAACATTAGCTAATTTCCACATGCTAGGAACATTTTTGTCACTTAGCGATTTATTGAAAATAATCTTTAATGGGAGCGAAAGTTGACTGTGACATTCGCGAAGTAGTCGCGGCGAGATTTCGTCCACCCCCACGGATTTTGCTGGGTCAAGTTTCAGCAAATACTTTGATATTTCGTCAACTGTTATCTCTCCTATTACCAGTCTATCCCTTTCGAGTCCCGCATACATGTTTACTGGTTCTGGTAATGGAGTTTCGTCTTCTTTAATAGGAGGAGGAGGAGGAATACAAAGGAATACAAAGGAATACAAAGGAAACACAAACAGCAACAGACCGATAGGTCCTTACAAGACTGTTTGCTTTAACTATACTACACTAACTAGATAATAAGAGAGAAAGGATAGGAAGTAGAAGGCTCATCCTCACCCACCCATCCCTCCAGCCGAAGCTGGCCGGAAAAGAAATGATACCATGCAATATAGAAAAACTGCATGGAATTTGTGAGGAAAGTTGAAAGCTGTAATCTATGGCTAACTACTACTAGTTTGTGGGGGTAGGTTTAGTGCTTGATAGATAGGTCATGTTATGTGTGTTTTGTAATGGTGTGAACACAGTGTGGAGGTTCAAGGGTGGTGCGGCAGCCTTGCCTGGCGCTTTCTTGGGAGGCAGCAGTCAATCAGGCCCCAGCTCCGTTCAATCCACTGCGGATTGTGTACTTTCCATGTAGGACGCCGTACACTTCAATGCCTCCTGCAGCAGTGACCCCTGGTACCTTAAATCCCGATGGTGGTCACTAACTGTCAGGACCCTAACTGAACCACAGCCCGTCACAGGTCGAGAGTAGTAGTGGTAACCGTTAACTCGGGGCTATCTGTGTGTGTTATGAGGTCTAATGTAGTGTTGGTGTAGGCTCAGTGTGGAAGTTCAGGGGTGGTGCGGCAGCCTTGCCTGGCGCTTTCTTGGGAGGCAGCAGTCAATCAGGCCCCAGCTCCGTTTCAATCCACTGCGGTAGTGCACTTTCCAAGTAGGACGCCGTGCACTTCAATGCCCCCTGCAGCAGTGACCCCTGGTATATAAATCCCGATGGTGGTCACTAACTGACAGGGCCCTTACTGAACCACAGCCCGTCACAGGTCAAAAGTTGTAGTAGTGACCGTTTACTAGGGGCTGTCTGAGACGTGTGGGAGGGGTTGTGTAGACGCAACTCGCAATCATTTTACGCAATGAGAGTAAGTTTCAGAGGCCCGCGAGATAAATTTATTATTCCGAGATAAACAGTGACAACCGGGGATTTGATATGAAATATTTATCGAGGCGACTTTTAAATGATTCTATTGTATTTGAGTTTACTACGTCTGACGGCAGCCCATTCCATACGTTTACAACACGGTTTGTGAAGAAGTACTTTGCTTCGTTCGTTACAAACCGTTTCCTGCTATTTTAAATCCGTTGTTTCTAGTTGAGCTTGACCGGTCTAGCGTGAAAAGATTTTCTGGGATACGTTCGTAAATCCGTTGAAGATTTTAAATACTTCGATGAGGTCACCTCTTATCCTTCGTTTTGTTAGTGGGAATAAGTTAAGTTCTTTGAGCCGATTTTCGTACGATTTATTTCGCAATCTAGGTATCATTTTGGTTACTCTGCGCTGTATTTTTTCTAGTTTATCTATGTCCTTTTATAATAAGGTGACCAGAACTGCACACAGTATTCTAGATGGGGGCGAACAAGCAAGTTAAAAAGAGTGAGTATAACTTTTCAGATTTGAAACTGAAAGTTCGTCCAATAAAGCCAACCAATTTATTTGCAGTTTTTACTACCTCTATAATTTGGTTATTCGGTTTGAGAGTCTTTCGAGATTATAACGCCTAAATCTTTTTCTTTATCAACACTTGTTAGTTGGAAATCGTTCATCACGTAACTTTTATGAGGGTTGTTATTACCGATATGTAGTACATGGCATTTGTCAAGGTTGAAATTCATTGCCATGTTTTTGACCATTCTGTTAGCGGTGTTTAAGTCGTTTTGTATGAGTTGGCGCTGAGATTCTGTAGAGGCTATATTTGTGATTTTCGTGTCATCAGCAAATTTCGATATCCTGCATGTGATTCCCTCGTCAATGTCATTTATGTATATTAAGAACAGGATAGGTCCGAGAACTGATCCTTGAGGAACACCACTATTTACACTGGTCCAGTCAGAAGAATTACCATTTATTACCACCCTTGTTTACGATTTGACAGCCAGTTTCTATCCAATTTGAAAGATGGCCTGTTATACCATGAGCTTTTACTTTGCTAATGAGACGCTTATGAGGAACTTTCTCGAACGCTTTTTGAAAATCGAGGTAAACTACGTCTACTGCCCTCGTGTTGTCGTACATTTTGAATACGCTATTGTAAAAATCAAGTAAGTTTGAGAGGCATGAGCGTTTATTTCTGAATCCATGCTGCGAGTCTTTGATTATGTCATTTTCTTCTAAGAACTTAACGATTTGTCTCTTATGATGGATTCCATTAATTTTCCAGCAACTGATGTTAAACTGATTGGGCGATAGTTTCCGGGCTGCGACTTGCTTCCTTTTTTAAATATGGGTGTGACATTAGCTAGTTTCCATTCGCACGGTACATTTCCGGTGAGTAAAGACTTATTAAATAAGATGGAAAGTGGTTTTACTATTTCGTTCTTTGCTTCTTTTAATATGCGTGGCGAAATTTTATCAGGACCAGGATCTTTGTTTATCTTCATGTTATTTATCGCGAGCAAAATGTCCCATTCCTGAAAGGTTAATGAGCTGAGGCAAGTACCTTTGTTCTGGGTTTTCGGGATGGGTTGATTTTGCGTGTTTTCCACTGTGAAGACTGATGCAAAAAAGTTATTTAGAGTATCCGCCATAGATACTTCATTTTCTGTGTGTTCGCCATTTTCCATTTCCAACGGTCCTATGGTTGACGTCATTACTTTTTTCCTTTTAACATAGCTGTAGAATTCTTTAGGGTTTGATTTGCTCATTTCGGCAATACGTACTTCAAAATTTTTCTTGCTCTGCTTAATGAGTTTTTTCGTATTTCGTCTAATTCTGTCGTGATCGCGTTAGTCGTCTTCATTTTGTGTTTCTATGTGTTTTTCATATGCACGCTTTTTAGCTGCAAGGCTGTCCTTGATTTCGCGGGTCCACCATTTCGGTTTAATGTTTTGAAAAGATCGCCTATATCGCATCGGTATTGAGGATTGTATTGCTAAGTTAAGCTTACCGGTGAATTCATGCCATGCTACATTTAGATGAGGAGGAGGAGGAGGAGGAGGAGGAGGAGGAGGAGGAGGGGAGGAGGAGGAGGAGGAGGAGGAGGAGGAGGAGGAGAGGAGGAGGAGGAGGAGGAGGAGGAGGAGGAGGAGGAGGAGGAGGTGGAGGAGGAGGAGGAGGTGGAGGAGGTGGAGGAGGAGGAGGAGGAGGAGGAGGAGGAGGAGGAGGAGGAGGAGGCATATAGGAAGGACGAGTATGGAAAAGACTGCAAAAGGCGGCAAGGAGGTAAATAAAAATGAAAAAACGGAGGAAGAGGAAGAGTGAGAAGAAAAGGAGGAGGAGGAGGAGGAGGAAGAAGAAAAGAAGGACGAGAAGGAAGAGTGAGAAGAAGAAAAGGAGAAGGAGGAGGAGGAAGTGAGAAAAAAAGGAGGAGGAGGAGTATAAGAGGAGGAGGGAGGGCGAATGGGAATGCAAGAGTGTAGAATCTGCTCATTCATGGACGTTTTGGAACCAGACACACATACAGGCGTGGAGGGAACATCTTTGCGAGGCCGCCTGTTTTGGGGAGGGAGGGAGGGAGGGAGGGAAGGAGGGAACGATGGGACAGAGGGAGGGAAGGAGGGTATGGAGGGAGGATGAAGGAGTACTGTTGAGAGAGGAAGAAATAAGGTTGTAAGGAGGAATGGAATGAAATTGGGGAAAGAAGAAAGGAAGGAAAGGAATAAATGGAGGAAAAGGAGGATGGATAAAGGAAACTAGAAGGGAGGAAAGGAAGGATGGAAGAAAGAAAAGAAGGGAGCGAGAGAAAGAAGTAACAAACGAACGAATGAACGAAAGAATAAACTAATAAAAAAAAGGAAGAAGGGAAGGACGAAAAACCAAGCGAATGAAAGAGAAACAAAAACAGGAATAAAAGGAATTGAGGAAACTTAAAAACTAACACAGGAAAATAAATAAAAGGAGGAAAGGCAAGGAAGAGAGGATGACAAACTTTGAAATAAATCAAGACTAAAGGATTGACTTCATTTCCAAACAAACAAATAGTATATATTGTTATGAAAGAATGTGTGTGTATGTGTATGAGAGAGAGAGAGAGAGAGAGAGAGAGAGAGAGAGAGAGAGAGAGGAGAGAGAGAGAGAGAGAGGAGAGAGAGAGAGAGAGAGAGAGACGAGAGACGAGAGAGAGGAGAGAGAGAGAGAGAGAGAGAGAGAGAGAGAGAGAGAGAGAGAGAGAATCTTTGTATTTCATATGTTGGTGATGTATCAATTTTCCTGTGTGGAGAAGGCTGAGCTGTGAGGGGATCTGTGGAGGGTGGAGGTGGAGGTGGAAGGTGGAGTGAGGCTGCGAGGAGTAGAAGTAAAATGGTGTTAGTCCAGAAGTAAATGGATGGTAGTGGTGAGGAGCTGTGGGTGGAAGAAGTGATGGAGAGAAAGTGGAATGGGGGTGGTATGACAGGGGATGGGTGAGGGTGGAGTGGGGCATGAAGTAAATGGAAGTGA
>JACEEZ010017978.1:0-38469 GCA_016584305.1 Chionoecetes opilio
AGGGGGGTCAGAGGGGGGGAACCAAAAAAAGTTTTTGCAAACCGCTAAACTTTTTGGTAGGGGGTAAGGAAACCGGAGGGTACTAAGGAGATCGACCACATCCTCGTTAGCCCTCGTTGGAGGATCCTCCAGAACTGCGGGGTTTACGGAGTGTGAGTTTTTTGGGAAAGATCCAGACTTTTTGTTGCTACACTTAAGCCTCATGGAAAATCGAAGAATCTAAAGAGGTAACCATACTGTGTTTATTTTGAGAAAACAAAGGGGATTTGACTTCTCATGAGTATGGGGTGGCATCCAAATGGGTTTTGATGTGCTCGGTGCTCTCGGGGACCCCTGTAAAAATGTGGGATACCTTAAAACGTAAAATTTTCGGGCTGCCAAGGGTGTATGGGGAGCCCCGGGGTAAAGGCGTGGTTTTGTCTCGACGGGACGCTGGAGAAATCGAGGAGAGTCGCGCTGCCAGGCGGGCGGGAACGAGACCAGCACAGGGCTCGTCCGCCGGCAAAACCCTCCTGGGAGAGACGGGAGAGGTTGTCAGGGTCTCGCTGAGGGTCGGGGTCTTTTGAAACGCTAATGACCCCCGACCCGCCCTACCGAGCCCTAAAAGAAGCTCCGTTCCAAGTTCCTTCTCGGCGAGTGCTATTCGAACGCAGATGGGCCCCTCGTGTGGGACGGGATGGGCAGTGGCTCTTTTGGGCTATACTTTGGGCGTTGTTCAGGTGGACCCTCCAACTGAGCGCTTACACACTGGGTTACAGGCAGTGGATCCCGATCCTCCCTTGACAAAACCGCCCCTCTTGACGAAGTCGAGAGGCTGTGAAAATTTAAAAGAGTGGAAAGGCGCTGGCTTTGTAATTCAGTGGGAGCTCCTAAAGGTGGGGGGAGGCCATGATCCGGGGGGTGATGCTGTCCAGACGCCTTTTGTGGCAATCAGGTACCACCCCCTGACTGGAAAAGGGGGCTGGTTGTCCCTTGGAAAGGGGAAAGGGGGCCGGGCAGGGCTGTAACAACTACGCGGGATTACACCTGCTCGGTACCAGGCAAAGGGGCTTGCCCCCCTCTATTGCTACACGAAAACGCAGTCATCTGGGGGAAACCAGGACCCAGATCGGGGTTTTCGCCTGGTAAGTCAACAACGGACGTATCCAGCGCTTCGTGTCCTGGGAACGCCACGTGGTTTCGACAGGGGATGCTTTCAGCTATGTTACTCAGAAGGGGTTTGACCCGTGCATCGGGGTCACTTGGGGTCTTCTGCGACTTCGAGGGATTCCTGCAAGGGCTATTGGTTTGATAACTGGGCTGTATTCTGGGACGAGAGTGCTGGAAATGTGGGGCAGGGGTATCCGCTTTTTTTCCTGTGAATACAGGAGTGAGGCAAGGGGTGCGTCCTTGCCCCACTCTTTTTAACGCTTGTATGGGGGCGGGGGGTTGGACAAGGTTTTAGATCAAAGTGATTGTGGAGCATCCGTCGCAACACCAGATACTGATTTGTTTTTGCGATGATGCAGTAATCTTTGCTGAGTCCGGAGGTCCTGGTGATGGCTCGAGGCCTGCACAAGGAGGCAAAGCCTTTTGGGGCTTGAGGTCCCTGGCTCAAGACCAAGGTCCAGGGGTTTGGGGGATTTACAGATGAAGCAGTACAGTCTTGCATGCGTGTCGGGACATTGAGATCTGGAAAGTTTTTACAACCTTGGTAGGCATATAAGGGGGGTCACTCAAGAAGTCTTAGGGGCGGTTTGGGCATACCCCCGGGTGTTATGGACTCGCCACGGGAGTTTTTGGCGTTGTGGGGTACCTGTGCGGAGGACAAAGATCCGGATTTTCAAGTCGCTTGGATCCCCGTCCTCTCTATGGTTGGAGACATGGACACAAAATAGGACTTGAAAAACGAATCAATCCCTTTTGGAAATAAGTGTCTTCGAAAGAATATGGGGTATCCGGGATGATTACGTGTCAATCAGCATTGCCCGTGAGACTGAATCGGGGGCCCTATTCCCTGTAGCCGTCGCCCCAATTCGGTTATGGGTTTGGGGCACGCTACCCTAAAAAACCGTCCTTCCTATCGGGTTGTTTTTTTAAAGACAACCCGGCGTGGGGAGGCCAAGGGGGCGCCCACAAGGCTCGGGCTGGGGCAATTTGATGTTTTTTGTCGAGGCTGCTTGGTTGGGAAAGGGCTGATGGGAACTCGCGAGTGGTGACCCCGGGAGTGGCGTCGGGGGTGGGCGGGGCGACGCGCCCCCGGCGTATCCCCCATGATTGATTTTTTACAGCAATGATACAAAATTTCGTTTTCCCTTTCAAAAAACGTCCCCACCACTGGAAACAGTGACGCAACCACTCCGTATAAAGGAAAAAAAAAAAAAAAGAAAAAATGGAACAAGGCGACCCGGCTCGTTGACCGTCATATGAAGGAGGGGGAAAAGGGGAGAGGGGAAAGGCGGGTCCCCACCATCAGGTAGATCACGCTGCTCAGAAACACAGTCCCGGTCCCCTAAAAAGAGGCGGCGCTCTGCTTTTCTTTCGCCAAAACCCCTCGCTTCCCCCTCTATCCCCAAAAATTTATCTCTCCTCGCGGTGGGGCCCTTTCTTTTCCCTGCCGGCATACTTGGTTTTATGCATGGGGCCCCGTGTATGTTTTTAACCATGGCCCTGTGTAGGTTTTCATCCATGGCCCCGTGTAGTGTTGTCACCCTGGGCCCTGTATGTTGTATCCATGGCCGGTAGTGTTGTCATCCATGGCCCTGTGTGTGTTTTCCCCAGGCCCTGTGTAGTGTTTCACCCATGGCCTGTGTAGTGTTTCATCCCTGGCCCCGGGGTGTGTTTTCACCCTGGCCCTGTGTAGGTTTTCTCCCTGGCCCGTGTAGTGTTGTCTTAAGGCTTGTAGTGTTTTTCATTTATGGGTTGAGTAGTGTTGCATCCATGGCCTGTGTAGTGAAACCCCCAAACTTGCAAAATTTAGAGGGGGCCCCCCCAGGAAGTAGGGCCCCCGGGGCCCCCAAAAAGTC
This sequence comes from Chionoecetes opilio, assembly GCA_016584305.1. Lineage (NCBI taxonomy): Eukaryota > Metazoa > Arthropoda > Malacostraca > Decapoda > Majidae > Chionoecetes > Chionoecetes opilio. Next base: position 3,006 of record JACEEZ010017978.1, read on the forward strand.
TACTACGCCCCTGGCCCTGTGTTGTTTTCATCCATGGCCCTGTGTACAGTGGTTTTTTTGTCATCCATGGCCCTGTGACGTGTGTAGGTTTTATCCCTAGCCCTGTGTAGGTTGTCATTATGGCCCTTTTGTGTTTGCTACATGGCCCTTGTATGTTGTCACCCAGGCTGTTTTTGTGTTGCTTCATCCCTGTGTATGTTGTCTCCATGGCCCGTGGGGGTTGTCATACATAGCCCTGTTTTTGTGTTTTCACCCAGGCCCTGTGTAGTGTTGTCATCCCTGGCCCTGTGTGTGTTGTCTTTTTAAAGGCCCTGTGTAGGTTTTATACATGGCCGGTAGTTTGTCATACAACCCCGTTTAGTGTTGTCACCCATGGCCCTGTGTAGTTGTTGTCATCCTTTGGCCCTGTGTAGTGTTGTCATTCATGGCCCTGTGTAGTGTTGTCACCCATGGCCCTGTGTAGTTTGCCCATACATGGCCCTGTGTAGTGTTGTCATTCAGGGCCCCTGTTTAGTGTAATATTCATCAAAAAAAACAATAGCTAGAAAAACAATGCAACATTCCACTTTGGGCATTGCACCCCCACGCCTCCTACGTGTGGGTCGCCCCGTGTGTAGCAATCCTTGGGTAATGCACGAGGACATGAGGACTAATTTAGATAGCGCAATAGTGCATTCACTATTACGATTTCTATATAAATCCATTGTCAAATTTACTTTCAAGTTTTTCTTCATCGTGTGTGGGGGACTGGTGTGTGTGTGTGTGGTTTTGTTGACGAGAGTAGGAATGACTGGTGAGAACTTCCCTGAGGATTTCTATCTGCTTACTCATATTAGCAAAACCTTGAGGGTGCGTGTCAAGGCGCCCAGCGTCTGAAGAAACACAAATCATCACTGATATACTATCTGCCCATTTATCTATCTAAACATAATATTATGACATATACGTATATCTATAATCTATTTATCCATCAAGCCTTCACAAGTTCACACATACAGTACACTCGTTCACTTCACTCTGATACAGACAGCCACTGAGACTAGTTCAACCGCGGCGATTAACTCACGTAGAATTTTCGTCAAAAGGCGAGGATCGGCAGAAATTTGCGGACCAGTCAACGGTTCTCCCTGTGTTGAGTTAGATTGCAAGTGTTCTAGCCATTTTGCTTGGTCGGCTTGAAATGCTGATGTGGGTATTATGGTCGGAAAGCTCGAAGCAAAGGACATCTTTTGTGTACCGCGGTGGCCAGGTGAAGGTGGGCGAAACCCGGGGGGTATGCTTTGCCTTGAATCTGTCTCCAGTAATTCCCTCTCCAACTCATCTCTGTTAGGGATGTCTTTTAATGTGCTATTTCTTTATTGTATCTAATAGATCGATGATTACTTTAGAAAAAATATATCAGAAAAAAAGTTGCGCCATTTTCGGAAATTTTTGGGACTTTACTGATCATAACTAAATAAAGATTCCTCGAATTTGAATGTGGGGGATATAGCGATGGAAAAAGAAATGTAGAGACAAGATAGGGATATTGTGAAGTAGCTACTCTTGCACGGTAGCTACGTATATATATATATGCCCCGGGGCCTCATGATTTTTCCCACTATACACTTCTACCACAGTCATTCCTATCTTACCTCCTTACTTTTTATACCATCTCAATTCGGTTTTTTTTTTATTAATATGTCAAGTGGCAATAATATAGGGTTTGTTGTGAGGTTAAAATGTATGTAGACAATCATAAGGGCTGTGCATATCTACTGTGCAAAAGTAGCTACTATACAAACATCCCTGTTTTGCCTCCTTACTATACTAACCTTATATCCCACACTTTTAAAAATTCGAATTTCCTTATTTATTTTTTTCTTCGTTTTCTTTCTTCTTTTTACTACATGTAGCATTCTTAATACATTTAGGATGCATGACCATAGGAGAAGTAAAAAATCAGAAGTGTACGAAAAAAAAATATTTGTACATAAAATGTGCGAAAAAGGGACGAAACAGCGTATGTGAACATACGTGTGCGAGGGAAACGAGGGAAAACGAAAAAAACTACGCATTAAAGGCCCCTTCACATATTCAGGACTCGCGTCGGCGACCGGTCACGACATGCTGAGTCATCCATTGGTGCCGACGGGCAGCCAATTTTGGGGGGGCTGAAGCCCAAAATCGGCGTGGTTGGTTCGGGTTGCCGTAGTTAGGCGACTAGTCCGCGATTGTCTGCAATAGTCGCGGACAGTCCCCGGACTAAAACCAATTTAACAGCCAATATTGGGTTGCCGTCATGCGGCGACTGGTTCCCAGCCGTACTGCGACCCGACACCGGATATGGGAGCCCCTCCACCGACCGTAGTCGGGGCGGTTAGCCGACGGTTTACCGTAGTTAGGCGACTAATCGGCGACTAGTCTGCGACTGTCGCCGATTAGTCTGCGACTATCGGCGATAGTCGCAAACTATAAGGGTGTTTGAAAATTTAAAGGTCATCTTTGAGTTGGCGTCATGCGGCGACATTTACCGACAGTTGCAGCACGACGCAAACCTACGGTTGCCGTCATGCTGCAACTGTTCCTAGCTGTGCTGCGACTGACGCCGAGTGGTTGTAGATGTGGGCAGCGCTCTGGCCCATCCCCCACACCACTTTTCAACCTTCGCTTGTGTATAGTGAACCACGCCACCGATGTCGATCACACTATTGTCCACACACTTGCCTATCTTGACTAGGCCACAAAACATATATGCCTCCAAATATTATTAATTGAACACAATAACTATACGACTTGGTGATAACAATCGCCAAGGCACTAATAATACTGCGGAAGCAGTATAGCGCTAAAGATACTGCACTAAAGATACTGTTCTATTTATAGTGGATAATGTTGACGATAACAATAATAATAATAATAATAATATCAATAAATATCTAAAAAAATTCCGCCTTACCTCTCTCTCTCTCTCTCTCTCCGTATCCGTCTTTCCCGCAGTAAAATAACGGAAATTTCATGACCATTAGTCGCAGCACGGCCCCGACTGGTCACAGTACGGCCTCGACTGGTCGGCGCTAGACTCGGACCCTTCGGCGACGAGTCCCAGCACGGAGCCGACTTTTCCAGTTAAATTTTTGAGTCGCAGACTCGCCCCGAGTGTATAGATCACTATAAAGCATGCACCACACAGTCAGGACCCCTCTCGCGCCCCTTCATGACTCCCACGACCCGACGGGCGACGATCTGGGCTTGACACCAACCCACATGACGATCGGCGCCGACCACAGCATGACTCAGCATGTCGTGACTGGTCGCCGTCGAGAATTGTGAAGATGTGAACGGGCCTTGAGTCATCCAGTCGGTGCTGACTGCAGCCAATTTCAGGGGGGCTGAAGTTCCAAAACCGGAGTGGTTGGCTCGGGTTGCCGTAGTTGTCGGCGATAGTCGCGACTAAAACGAATTTAACCGCCAATATTGGGTTGCTGTCATGCCACGACAGTCACCGACAGTCGCAGCGTGGTTGCCGTCATGCGACGACTGTTCCCAGCCGTGCTGCGACTGACACCGGATATGGCAAGCTCCTCCACCGACCGTAGTCGGCGCGGTTAGCCGACGGTTTTGCCGTACTTAGGCGACTTATCGGCGACAAGTCCGCGATTGTCGGCGATAGTCGCGGACAGTCGAGAAATAAAACGAATTTAACCGCCAATATTGGGTTGCCGTCATGCGGCGACTGTTCCCAGCCATGCTGCGACTGACACCGGATATGGCAAGCTCCTCCACCGACCGTAGTCGGCGCGGTTAACCGACCGGTTTGCCGTAGTTAGGCGACTTATCGGCGGCAAGTCCGCGATTGTCGGCGATAGTCGCGGACAGTCGAGAAATAAAAACGAATTTAACCGCCAATATTGGACTGCCGTCATGCGACGACATTTGCCGACAGTCGCAGCACGACGGCAACCGTGGTTGCCGTCATGCGGCGACTGTTCCCAGCCGTACTGCGACTGACGGCCGAGTGGTTGTAGTGTGGGCAGCGCTCTGGCCCATCCCCCACACCACTTTTCAACCTTCGCTTGTGTATAGTGAACCACGCCACCGATGTCGGTCACACTGTTGTCCACACACTTGCCTACCTTGACTAGGCCACAAATACTTATGTGTCTCCAAAAATTATTAATTGAACACAATAACTATACGACTTGGTGATAACAATCGCCAAGGCACTAAAGATACTTCGGAAGCAGTATAGCACTAAAGATACTGCACTAAAGATACTGCTTTATTTTTGATAGATAATAATGACGATAATAATATATAATATAATAATAATAATAATAATAATAATAAATAATAATAATAATAATAATAATAATAATAATAATGATAAATATAATATCAATAAATATCTCAAAAATTTCCGCTTTTCCTCTCTCTCTCTCTCTCTCTCTCTCTCCTCTCTCTCTCTCTCTCTAGGTTTGCACGACAGCTGGTGTGAGGCCTTGATTAGTTTGCTCTCTCTCTCTCTCCGTCCCCGTCTTTCCCACGCTAAAACAACGGAAATTTCATGACGATTAATCGCAGCACGGCCCCGACTGGTCGCAGTGCGGTCCCGGCTGATCGGCGCCAGGCTAGGACCCTTTGGCGACGAGTCCCAGCATGAAGCCGAGTTTTTCCGTTAAATTTTTCAGTCGCAGACCCGCCCCGAGTGTATAGAGCATGCACCACACAGTCGGGACCCCCCTTGCGCCCCTTCACGACTCCCACGACCCGACGGCGACGGTCTGGGCCTAGCGCCAACCCACATGACGACCGACGCCAACACAGCATGACTCAGCATGTCGTGACTGGTCGCCATCGAGAGTCCTGAATATGTGAACGTTTAGTGGCGTGACAGGTGTAGCGGAGTTTGATTGCGTCAGTATGGGGTGGGGTGGGGTGTGAGTTTGGATTAATTACACGTAAACGACATTATTCAAGAACACCAAAATGCGCACTGCACACCGTGTCATGGAATCTGACATGTGCAGTGTGCACAAAGTTTCTTCTCTATATCTCATCTGGGTTTTTTTTTTAATAGGCGAGTTGAACTGAACAACGGAAGGAAAAGATTACTAATAATGGAGTTTTGTGAATATCTTTATATTGCATAGTCAACACACTATTTTTTTTGAGCCTCTCTCATACTCTGACCACAAAACTGATCATGGTGTCAACATTTGATTTCGATGTAAAATTAGTGTGAAACCTTGATTTCTCAAATGTATGAACATTATGCTAGAAAATCAGTGTCATCCCTACATGCCAAGCACTATCGTGCTATGTGATTAAACTTGATAAGTTATCCACATTATGCTGGCAAAAGTGAGCTGAATTGTGTCCTTGTTCTCTTCAGGTATCTTCATCACTGCATAATAATCGTGACTATATTTTAGAACATTGCAAGATGAACAAACAGTCACGTGAAGTAACAGATCAGCCTTTAGTATGTTTAACTATTATTTTTTCTTTAATTTATCAGCACCATAACGCGCATCAAGATAACGGGTGCATCATGATCTTAAATCTGAATTTGATACGAAACGCGGGAATCGGATTGGTGACAGCAGGAACGTTGCCACTACTCCGTCTCCTTTTGGCGGCAGTACTTCGTCTCGCACCGCTCAGCGACTTCCAGCCCCCAGCACATCTCGACGCCCAGTATGACTTCATAATCGGTGAGTTCATCGCCGTCAGGTCAGAAGGGTGAGGCACCATCGTCTCTCACGGCTGCACGTGGCTTAGCGGTGACTAGCGAGAGCTTGGCATTATAGAATGTATGGACCATAATATATGCGACATATGAAATATTTCCTGACTGCTTTACATGTCACTAGAATATCACATAGACATGGTTCTTTGTATACTTTGCATGTCACTACAGTGGGCGGAGGATCGGCTGGCAGCGTGTTGGCGGCACGGCTTTCCGAGGTGGCGGCTTGGCGGGTGTTGCTGGTAGAGGCTGGACCTCCGCCTCCTGCAGAAACAGTTGTTCCCGGTTTTTCTGCCCTTCAATACCTGCCTGGTTACCCTGCGCTATTTCGTTACGAGACTGTCCCGCAACGGAATGCTTTGAAGAACAGTATAAATCAGGTAAAATATCAAGACAATCGTATTGATACAATCTTCAGTGAGTTTCTATTAAATAACAATGCTAAGGGTTTGCCCTTTCTCATTCAGGCAGCAGTGCTGCTGCAGGGACGAGTGCTGGCGGCGGGTCCACGGTGAACGGGATGTTGTACAGCCGCGGCAACAAAAGAGACTACGACGCTTGGGAGGCTCTTGGAAACCCGGGGTGGGACTTTGCTTCCGTTCTGCCCTATTTCATCAATGTCTGAGGATTATATCGGCTCGCTTCCACCCGAGACAGGCAAGCATAGGCGTAGTTAGGCCTGGGCATTGGGGGCTAAAGCCCCCAATGTTTTATGAATATGTAGCACCGGATCTCAAAGAAGTTTTTTTATTTTTTTTACAAAAATAACTCGGGCCAACACAAAATTATAATAAAAAATGAGAGATTTGGTTAAATGTTGTTTTCATCTTGCCAAAGCTCTAATTTTTTTCTTACGGTTTTAACTCCTGTTGATGAAAATGAAGATGATAACGAGTTTAAACCAAATCAGATTGTCTTGATTTTATTTTTATTTCATGTTGCGAAAGTTAGCCTAAGCAAATGACCGGATCCTATGTGTAGAGCACAGTGTCTCACATCTTTCATTATATATACTCTTAAATAAATTGAAAATTATCCGGTAAAAATAAAAGATCTCTAGGCTGGGCTAAGGCCCTTATGTTCCAAGATCCTATATACGCCCCTGGAGGCAAGGCAGCCTTCCGCCTTTCCCCATATCACACTTTGCTTTCAAGGGGTTGCTTGAGCCCTGAAACACAGGTGAGGTGAGGTGCCTGAATTTTTTGTGTTTTTCTTGCCAAGAAAATCCGAATTCGGTAAACTATCAGCGAGCTGGTAACTGACACCTTTATGCTACAACACCGGCAGAAAGGTTCCATGGTCGTGGAGGACCCCTTGGGGTGACGCCAATCTCCTCAGGCGCCCTTAGCATGCAATTCATCAAGGCCGGACAGCAGCATGGCTACTCTATCGTCGACACGTTGGTCCAGAGCAGCTAGGTGTGTGTATACCTTGTCGGTCAAATTTGTCTCTTCCTTATTCTCTCTCTCTCTCTCTCTCTCCCTTATTTCGCCGGTAATAAACTTGTAATTTTCATTTGTAGTAGCTACGTATAGCTGCTGATACGTCAGAGCAGATGAACTGTTATTACAAAAAGCTTGCTGTTTTTGACAAGAATACCAAGAGTTCGTTCAGTGTTTAGTACTATATGGCAGGCTTCTTGCACATCTGGGAGCTAACACACACACTCTATCTCATATTCCTGGTATTCTCTGTGTGGCGGCGGCTCAGGTTTTCCGGCGAACTGCACCTTCAACATCCGAGACGGGAAGCGGAGCTCAACGGCGGAGGCCTTCTGAGACCGCGCCTCGCGCCCTAACCTCCACGTGCTGCACTCAGCCACAGTGACGCAGGTGTGTGTTAAAGTTACTGTTACCATTAATACTTTTATCACTCAGTATTTTTATCATCATTATCATTATTATTACCTACTATTATTATGATTATAATAATTATATTATCATTGCAATTATTACTATGATTATTACTATTATTATCATTATTACTATTAATGTTATTATTAATACCATTGTTACCATTATTATGATAATAGTCACCATTATTATTATTATCATCATATTATCATGATACCATTATTATCGTTATGATTAATAATAATGATAATTATATGATTTTTAATGATAGTTATTATCCTTATTCATTAAAGCATTATTTTATTAATATCATTATCATCATAGCATCATCATTATTATTATTACCATTATCAATAATAATAATTATTATAATCATAATGATAATGATATTATTATTACTATCATTATCTTATTATTATCATTATCATCATAATTACTACTACTATCACTTTATCTTCTTGCAGTCCAGTTATGTCTAGCTGCATTAAATGCAACATATGCTATTTAATGCTATATTACGCATTAAATAGCAAATTTTTGCATTTAATGCAGCTCCCGGGTAGACATAACGGACTGCAAGAAGATAAAGTGATAGTAGTAGTAATTATGATGATAATAATAAGATAATGATAGTAATAATAAATCATTATCATTATGATTATAAAATTATTATTGATAATGGTAATAATAATAATGATGATGCTATGATGATATTGTATTTTTAATAAATAAATGCTTCAATGAATAAGGATAATAACTCATTAAAATAATTATAATTATAATTATTATTAATCATAACGATAATAATGATAATAATGATGAAAAACGATACTAATAATGATGACAATAACAAAAATGGTGACTATAATAATAAATAATAAAAATAATGGTAACAATAGTATTTGTGGAAATTATCCACTAAAAACCGCTCTAATTTTGAGAAGGTTAATTTGAATGGTGGAATTTGGCGCCTACCGTCAGGAATTCGGGATACGAACACAAATTCCACCTATGTTTATATTATAATAGATTTGGGTATATTACAGATATAATTAGATATAAATTTGGTGGTATTCATCTATAATACCACAATTAATCAAAGGATTAACATAGTATAAGAATTGTGAGTGACCCACGTATGGGAGTAAAATATTATTGGAACAATACGTGGGGGTCACGAGCCAAGCTGAAAGGGTTTTTCAGTGGCGGGTAATTTAGTAACGCGTCTGCCACTACGACATGAGGTCGGAGTGAGCGGGTTGATTATACACTAAGGTGTAGTCAACTCATAATAATATGAGTAAATTTTAACCGATCAATCGGTTAAAAAAGGACGAGAAAAAAAACACATTTGATAATATCGGCTCAGCTGTAAAAAGATTCCGGCCGACCAACCATCGGGGCCCATTTTATTAGGGTGGAAGGTTTCAACCAGTCACCACGAAAGCCACGAGTTCCCCCCCAGGCCCTTTTTCCCAACTCTGACCACATCGACATCCAATACTTCCCCAAGGATAGAGATAAAAGCCAAAGCATAATACAACCCACCTGCCAATGCTGAGTATACCTTAGTTAGAGCTAAATAGGGTATCATAGCAGTTTAAAGGGTTTGAATTGGGTTATCGCATGGTGAGTTCCCCATTAATCAACATTATAATTTTAACAGTTGTTGTCGACCATCAATTGGTGGGCGATAATTCCAACAGTTTGGTGCCCTGAGTTTTAGGATTATCTTTGGGAATGTATAAGGGTTTAGTGTGGTGGGACACAGTTTATGTCCGCGACGGCTGGCGGTGGAACATATGTGGAACTAGCCACAAAGCCGCCCTCCGGGCGGACTTTTTGGCTAGCTCCCTGCGGAGGGGGGATATTGTTTGGTGGGCCTCCGGCCCACCACTTGTGGGTTTGTGGGCCTCCGGCCCACCAAACACATGCAGACTCTCCAGATAGCCCCTTCTAGCTTTCCTGAAAATCATGGCTGTAGAAATGTATGTATTTTAACGCCAACCCTTTACATCAAACCCCCCAAACCCATTCACTCACGCATTCCATCACCCTCAAACCCCTTCACTCACCCATTACCCATCACCCCCCACCCATTCACTCACCCATTAACCCCTCACCCCACCCACCATTCATCACCCAATTACCCATCCTCCACACCCATTCACTCACCCATTACCCATCACCCCCATCTATTCCCTCACCCATCACCCATCATCCCCCCCCATTCACTCACCCATCACCCCACACCCATTACCCATCACCCCACCCATTAATCACCCATTACCATCACCCTACATCAAGGTTTCCTCAATTCTCGCAACCCACTTTTTTTCACAATTCTCGCTAATAGGCTGCTAAAAAATAAAAATAAAAAAGTGTGGGATCATCTCATAAGTGGGCCCTTAAAACCTTCCCCTGGTCGACCCGATTCCAAAACTGTGCCATATTAGAGGATTGCCCCACTGGGGCGGCACTTATCGCGGAAGACAGACAGACACACACACACACACACACACACTTTCGCTTATATTATTATAGACGTGTGTGGAACGCAGGTTTCTTTTGGGCACTCGGCGGTTCGTGGCTGATTTATTTTGACACTGACGCATGTCTCAATCATGTACTTTAGTGGCCTCATGTCTCAATGAAGTATTTTTGTGCCGCAGTGACCTCACCCGTCCTCTTTCTGGGGTGGTAATGATCTATAGCCACCAGTTTCCCGGGCCCCTATGGTAAATAACCTAGAATTGGCCGCCGTAGGTCGTCTTATCTTCCCGCCGTACCTGCCCTGAGCACAAGTTAGCCGCGAAACAGACCGCATTTAAGATTCCTTCCGCCAACAATGTTTTGGAATTAGTTAAATTAAATGAAATGGTGGATGTTTATAGGCCTAGCTCCGCGCCTTGTCAAGCCGAGTCAACACGGCACATCCACCCTTTGTATTAATAAATTAGGGAAAACCCCAAACGCATAAACATTTATCCAACTTTTTTATTTTTCTTTTCTTTGGTAAAACTTTGGAAGAAGTCCTTCACCCTATCTTTTTTTTCTTCCCCCTATAGCCCAAAAGCCTGGGGAACTGGCGGGAATACGGCGAGTTTTTGTGTTTGCGGGAAAGCAAATATAAGTGATTTAGGGCTCCCAAAAAAATACATCAAAGTCACTATATGTAAAATCTAACCTAACCTAACCTTACCACAAAGTATAACTACCTAAAAACCTGTAACCACAAGTATACCTAACCTACACCTAACCTTAACCAAAAGTATACTAACCTAACCTTAACCTAACCACAAGTTATACCCTAACCGAACTAACCGAACCGTTAACACAAAGTATCCCTTACCTAAACCTAACCTTAACCTTAACCACAAAGTATACCTAACCTACCTTAGACCTAACCTAACACAAAGTTTATTATCTAACCCTAACCTTAACCACAAAGTATACCTAAACCTAACCTTAACACAAGGATACACTTTAACCTAACCTTTAACACCAACAGTATACCTAACTAACTTAACCACAAAGTCTACCAACCTAACCTATACCACAAAGTATACTAAACCTACCTAACCTTAACCTTAACCACAAAGTATACCTAACAACTATAACTGGACTTTAGAATTAGTTTTTTGAGGCACCTCATATTTTCATAGCGGCCGGGTGGGTTGTTAACCAAGGCTAGAGCGCACGCTGGAACATCTTTTTACAGATGTGTAAGTACAATAAGCATTACAAATACAGTGCGGTAGTCATTTCTAGTCAAAGGCCGGGAAGACTAAGATTGAGTTCCAAAGTATTTTCCTTTTCTTGTGTTTTCTATCATTTTAATCACAATTAAATTCATGGCGGAGGGGACTTGAAATTCATGAGAGCTAAATTTAGGTTGGCCTGACAATCGATATATAATACGTGTTGATTTGAAGCATGCTGGGGACTAACCTCTATAGACTATACATAGTTTAAAGAGCTGCGTCCTCCCGCTAATGCTCCCAAACAACCAACCCTACACAGCGCCTCCCCGGACCGCACAATCTATGCAAGACGCCCGCTTACTTTCAATTATTAGAAGGCTGGGGATAAAAGAAATAGAATTAATTTAATTAGGAGTCAAGTATGATCAAGAATGTACAATACTTGGAAACAGTTACTCACATTAGGATAGGAACTTAGTTGCGTTCTTGTTCTGGTTTGAATCAGAAGGAAACCCTACTATGTCCAAGCCTTTTTACGCCGCATTACTTAAAGTACCAGATTTTTTCATTTCCTCATTTTTGGGTTGAGGTGAGATATGTAGTTCTCTTTCTGGGGAATATAATTTCATAATTGAATTTTGTTTATTGACATGGGGGAACAAAATTTTGGTGATGTGTAGTTCTGACTACTTGTTATTAAGTAATTTTTGGGGGCTTGAATCCAAACTGTATCTAGTTTCTTTCTTCACGTCAAGTTTCCTCGAACCCTGCTAAGACATTTCCCTCGCTTTTCTTAAAAAATATGAAAAATATTACATAACAGTAACAGTGCTATTTTATAAAAAGTTGCAAATGGTAACATACTAATGAAAAATGAAAGAAATAGGCTTGAATAGAATAGTTTATAACATTATCATGTTTTTAGGGAAAGATAAGGCTATAATTGTTGTGCAGGTTAAGGTAAAAATTTACGTTTGTAGCTTGTGTCTGGAGTGTTCAACTTGAGGACTACGCGTTGGAGACGTCCAACAATGAGTCAGCTCATCATATGCACATCCTCATCTACCCATGGGTAACGTTCTTCCATAACCTTCAAATCTTGGTGAAATCGTGACCTTTTGATCGTCGCTCAGCAGCATCCCAAGATTTCCCGTGAAAGTTGGCAAGAGGCTATGCAAAAAAATGTACTTTAATACTCTATGTTGTCAACCATCAGCGCTCTCCATTAGAGTTCGGAACAATTTCTGTGTAATTACTTGCCACGTGTTTGTATTCCAAGAAAGTTCCTTTGACCGACGTCTTTGAAGTGATAGGCCAAGCATCTTTTTCAAGGTCTGTACAATAGTTACCGTTGAAATGTTCATCTTTGATGAGCTGTCGAATTTGTGGACCATCAAACACACCGGCCTTGTTGATTTTTACATGACAGTCCAGGAAATGCCAGATGATGTACTCAAACAGTCGCCATCAGTTGACACAGCTTTTACAAAATGTTTCATTGAGCACCTAGTTTTATGGGCAGAGGTTTTTGGCAATGATGGGAATATTATTTTCTTTCCTTTGCAACAAGTGGTCATGTACAATGTTAGGATATCCAGGTGAAGATCAGATCCGTAGAGGCCAATTCGTCTGAAAACCCAATGCTTTCTCTCGAGATTCTGCTATCCCACATACAGAGAAAGGCAGGGATACTTTGTGTATCCACTGTTGTTGACCAAGAAGGAAGGGACACCATTTTAAGGTCAACACAGGATGATCCAAGTGTGTTTGTCATATTGCAATAAAATCAATGACCTTTAACATTCTCCATATTATTCACGAAGACAGACCGAATGCCCAATAGGGACTGCGCCACAAAACAATTGCATTGTGTTAGAAGGACTACACTTCAAGCTCCGCTTGGAGCTATCAATAAACAATCGCCATTCATTTGGATTGTATAGATTGAAAGCCCCAATTCCTTCAGTAAACCAGGAACTTGTTATGGCAAAAACACAAAACCGCTGGCACTTTGAAAGTACTGCAGAAATGTTACTTTCTCTGTTCGAAAGTATAGATACCTTCAATTCTGTTCAAGTATGTTTTTTCTGCGTTCAGTGTCGTTGATGCCTAGTATTTCTGAAGCTTTTTTGGATAGGCCCCCAAATCACGTTGCTAAATAATTCAAACTCGGCTGATCAAATCCCCTACGAATGAATCTTCGTGAATGTCAAAATCTGCATCATGTGTCATCGCGTTCTTCATACATCACTCAGATCTTATAGAGGAGGGGTGAGTTGTCGAAAACTGGCAGTAGGATTACCTTTTTTATTTGCATGCTGAATGATGGTCATTGGTCTTATAGCTGACGGTAATTAGGATATGTATTATTGTACTTTTATTTTTTATTGTTAAATTCCTGTAGGGTTTTCACTGTAAACAACATAAGTAACAGTTCTGGGAATGATCTTTTTGCTCTAGCAAAAACCATGGGATACCAAATGCCAACTTTTCACGTGTTCCTTTGATCCAACATCCGTAGAATCTCTCGACACAATGCTTGCACACTTTGTGAGGGGCCCATAGCTTGTCTTGATCACCGAGTTCACTTTATAAAATATGCGAAATTATTGGCTTGTTTGACAAATACGCTGATGCTTGCCCTATGACTTGGAATGGTGAAACTACCATATATATAGCAAGAAGGAGATCAGGGTTGTTTAGGCATTTACGACGAGACGTAGCAGGAGCAGCAGACAGATCTGAAAACAAAAGAAATATATAACCTAGGTAAATAAAACATATCCAAGCTGGATATAGTTACGAAGCTTTGAAAAAAAAAAAAACAGCATAAAACGGAAAAATAGCAATTACAATGGTATGGTTGTTACAAGGTTTTTTATAAGAGAAAGCCATAACAAATCCTCCTAATTCCTACCATCTAGCTTTCTGTTGCAGATTATGATAGTAATGACCTATTGGGAGCGGCACAACCCCCCCCCACCTCCAAACCGCACTTGTCGCAAATTGGTTAAACTGCACAAACAAGTGACACATAGCTGTTTCACCCGATGAGTCAAATTCGTAATCAGGCTGGCGAAGTTTTTACTACAGGTCTTCACAAGTGGAATTTTGCTTATCTGGAGGGGTAAGCTGTGGAGAAAAAATTGAAGGGCTAGAAAAAAACTGATACTACAGATTTGGAATCGAGATGCCAATGTTAGTGCATAAATAAGCTCATAAAAATCTCAACTTCAACACTTTTGTTTCTTAAATTGTTCCCCAGTTGAATAATAGGACTGATCTAGCAGATGGTGCTAATATTAACCTATGTTGTTATGGTCAGTTGAGAGGTCCTGCCATATTGCTGTGTTAAGGAATTAAACCGTAGTGAATTTGTTTTTATTGAATTAAATTGCCATCATTTATGTAATGTGGATTTTGGTTATCAAGTGGCACTCAGATTCTAGAGATAATTATGAAGATAAAGATCAGAGAAAAAGAATCTTTCGCAAGTTCATGGACCTACTGAGCCCTTATGCACAATCATAGAGAATGGAAGAGTTCAAAATAACTAAGTTGCACACTAAGGGCCATTGAAGCGCATAAACCTTCTTGACAGAATCAGACTGGATTGTAGTCTCAATGATATGGAGAAAATTACCAACCAGGATGCGAGACCGCTTACAATCAAAGGCTTTACAATAGTACTCCCCTCCCCCCCTTCGCCCTCCCAAAACTTTTTTGGTCTATTTCCCGGGTCTTTTTTGCCGGTCATCTTCGCGACAATCTTCCCTTTGTGTGTGCCACAGAACACTTATGCATTCTCCTCTCTCGGAGCCACTTTATGACATTGATGTCCTCGGCATGTGGGTGGGGGAGGTAGAGAGCGTGAGGGTAGATTCAATCCTGCTCTGATAATAAATGGTATATAGGTTGGAGGGAGCAGGAATGGTGGAAGGCTGGAGAGACAAGCAGCGACACCCGGGCTTCTCCCTCTTACTCCTCGACTACGAGGCCTTGAGACGAAAACCAAAAAACAAAAAAAACCCTCTGTCTCACACAGAGGGACTGAGAGGTGCCAGTTGCTATGCCAGTGTAATATCAAAAAAAAAAAATTGGGAATTTTTCGGTGGGAGGGGGGGGGGGGGAGAAAATCAGCCATAACTCTTTAATTTTTTCTTATTTCTTTTAATACTTTTCACAAGCTTGCCTCAAGTGTTCAACTATGCATGAGATTTTTTTCGAATATTTGATGTTTTTCGGAAAAATAGTCGTTGTGACGCTTCCCCAATAAGCGGAATTTTAAGTTCATTGCATATTTCTTAGTGTCTCGGATAATGGCATTTTATTAATGTGTGTTTTGCTGTTGTCTTTATTGTTGATAATTGCCTATTAAGAACCAGACTACATTTCCTGAATTGATAATAAGTCTTATATCTTAATTATACTATTGTATTAACAGACATACTGCACCTGTTTAACCTGTTATTACCGCTGGGGGCATGCCTTGAGATACTTCGTGTCACTGGTCTATGAGTATAAGTCAGAGAGGCCCAGGGAAGCATGATGGTCGTTCCAGTACATAAATCGATTTTGACGTACTCTCTCTTATCAAAGGTAACTAGTCCTGGTCATATAAGAGTGAAGATAATCGTATGCCTCGTGGCAGCGAGCTCGCTACACAGAATAACACAAGGATTATCTAGTTTATCACCATATACGATATTTCATCAATTATATGGCAGATGATGTCACTTATTCAGGACTGTCGCCGAGACTTCCTTTTGGAGCTTAGTTGTGAAGAGTTTTCCATGGAGCCATTTGTCTTTGTATTAGATTCAGTTTTTATTATTATTGTGGAAAGAAAATATGTTGGAGTGTTTGTTCTGCCTAAAATTTGTTTTAATTCGACTTATCATGTCAATCAAAAGCGCCATTTTGATGTCGAACGGGAGCTTCTCAGGGGTCTCGGTTTAGTCTGGGTTGTGGGGTTTGGAGCTGTCAGTGATCGCGCATTCAAATGGCCTCTCACTCATCCTCACGCGAGACTCATCAGCCATCCCTCTCCTTGTTTCATCCACCGGAGGGTTCTAGTTCCGGTCGTGACAGAGCCCTTGTGTGGTTCCGGTGTTCCAGGCAACACCCTGATCCACAGCGCCGGCCGACCCGCCTCGACTTCTCCTCCTCCCACCAGCACTCATTCCCGACGACAGCACATAACCCACCGTCTCCAGGCAAACGTCCACCAAGCCCAGTCCCCTAGAGCTCACCATGACAAACGTACGCCACACACCTATACGGTGATTTCGAACATTTCCCGGCCACGGGCTCCTGCTTCCCCCGGTCCTCCTCTAATTATTGTAAAATTGAATTTTAGATGGTTGGGTTGTCCTGCTTCAATGTTTTGGTTTGAGCATATTTTTCTTGTGGGCTAGCAAATGGAATTCTAAGGGTATATTGCCAAAAACATAGCTTAGCCCTGCTAAAGTAAACGGCTCATCACCTATCATCCAATTTCTTGATCGTCTTTTTCAGGATGGCTTCCTCTGTAAAAACCCAGGTGTCGAAAGCCGCAACTAGACAGAGCTATGGATCCAAGTTGGCCGCCTTTGTTGGCGGTGGACGAGAGTTTGCCGAGAGTGAGGTGCCTACGTTATCGCGGCGTAATGAAGAGGGGAAAATCCTTCCCCAAAGAACTCAGCGGCATCGGGGGGGGTTGTTGACAAGCGGGGGTCCCAGTGAGAGGACATTGCGAAGGATCTGACCCCCATGGTTTGCTTGCCCAGTGGAAGAAATCACGCCCGTTTGCACCTCCAGGGGTTGTTATTGACCGGTCCGTGACCAGAAGGATAGGTAATTTTTGGAAGAAGGTTAGTGAAGTGGTGAGAGACAGAGCAACTAAAGCAGTAAAGGAATTCGTGGAGAAAGAATATGGACAGGCTGTTTGGACATAACGGCCTGCCCTCACACGATTTCCTCTGCAAGGACCAGGAATCCCACTGCTCCAACCCCAGCTGTGCCACGCGAGAGCACACGTGCAGTGTGACTGCCCCCTGGCCAGCAAAGTCCCTACTTTAGACCTGGGTGGCTGTCTACCAGAGGATCAAAGTTGGGGAGGAGAGTGCAATGATGAGGGACAGGGGGTAGACAAGAATGAGACGCATAGACAAGTGAAAGCAGCAAAGAGAAAGCAGTTGGAAGAGGAGGCTAAGCTGAAGAAGCAGAAGCAGAAAGATGAAAAGGTCAGACGTCTTGAGCGCAGGAGCAGATGTTCCTGGGCCAAACTGAAGATCACCAGGTTTCTGAGGATGGGACGGAGGAGTCGTTCACCCTGCCACTCAGGGGAAAGAGGCAGGAGCAACAGGAGGCTGCCATACTGGTAGACCGACTGCTCAGGAAGAGGCGGGGGTCCCTGGCACCCCTTGTGATGCAGTACTTGGACGGGGCCAGCTGCAAGAAGAAACACAATCCCAGTCCGGAACCGGGCTCTGGCAGGCATCCGGTTCGACGTTCCGCCCACTGCTGCTGCTGCCTTGGCTTCTGGATTCCTCCAGGACCTTATCGCTGACAGCCACTCTGTCCAGACATGTCGTACCTGGTCTGCGATCCTAATAAGCTGAGGATGGCCAGGCAGGATGCCATGGCATCGGCCAGGGACCTTGATCAGGGGAAGCACCAGGGTACCAAAATAGTTGGATGGGTTACGATGGGAGGAAGGACAAGACCGGGGCGATGGTGCCCGACGTAGGGGAAACTGCACCCAAGGTGATCAGGGAGGAGTATGTGTCAGTGACAGAGGAGCCATCTGGAAGGTACCTTTGGCACTTTGTACCAGAGGACCCGGGGCCACCTGAGAAGCCTGCTTTTCAAGGTGGCTCAGGCTCTCTATGATCTGTTGGTGACATAGGACTCCACCGACTCACTGATCGTACTGCAAGGTGACTCAACTAGGGCCAACACGGGGTGGAAGGGTTTGGTACTCACGCCCATTTGGAGAAAGATGCTGGGACACAAGCTCTTCTGGAGAATATGCGTATTGCACACAAACGGTTGCCCCTGCACCACCTTTCACCAGCATCGACGGGCCTACCTCATCTGACACGGCTTCACGGGTCCAGTGTGCCAGTCTGCTGTCCAGCGTGAATGAGATGCAGTACAACACAGAGTTCAGAGGAAATGCCAGGCGGGTGAAGATCTCACGGAGATACCGAGATATCCTGGTCAACATGTCCACTGATCGCAGGTCTCCCATCATTTTGGTCCAGGCTGTGAAGCGGGGCGTTCTCCCGTCCGAGCTACAGGAGATCAAGTGTGGCAAGGTGTCCCACTCCAGATGGCTCACCACAGCCCAGTCGCTCGTGTACATGTGGACCAGAAAGCATGGACTGACTGGCAAGGAAAATGAACACCCTGGAAATCCTAGTCAAGTACTGCCTGCAAGTGTACTTCAAACTCTACTAGACATCAAGGTTTACCACAGACTAGAGGACGGCCCCAAGCACATCCTCACGCAGCTCAGAGTGTGAGGTCGCAGCCCAAGAAGGTCCAAACAGCTGTGACCTTCTACGTGCGGACAGGAGCATGGTTTGCACACTCAGAATGTGCCCCCCTCTCGCGATGGCGAGTCAGAGTGAGGACGACCGCAGGTTCGCCGTGACCCAGATTTTGAAGCTGAGGGCTGGCGAGGAGTATGGGGACAAACAGTGTAAGACCTGCATCACAAACCCCCGCTGAACTTGTCAGCCACCAGCTTGCAGACACTGATCAGCTGGCGCCTGGCCAGGTGCACGAGCCGGCATTCACCTGTTCACTGTTCGGGGATCAGATCCAGGAGATCCTGGTCAAGCCGTACGAGTTTCCAGAGTTCTCTATCCACACTCAGAGCACCGAAAGAGTTGTGAAGCAGGTGACAGAGGCTGCGGCAGCAGTGGTGGGGGAGCAGGCCAGAGACAGGTTCATCCAGGCTCGGGCCCACCCCCGGGGGACCATGCCCCGCTTCAGGTCTAAGAAGGACATGATGGAGACGTTCTAGGCCAACGTAGAGGCTGTGACACTGTGATGTAGTGCCTGATGAACCAACTGATCGGAAAGAGCTTACCACGCTAGTCATTTTGGGAACTCATATTGGGGCATGATGCAATAAACAGGACCAACCCGGACACTGCATACTCATTTAAGCATTATTCGATAAGGGTGCAATATAAAAGTGCGATTTGCCCTAGTAAGAATTGCTCAAATTAAAAAAAGGAAACAGATAAAAATCGTCTTAGAATTCCCTTTTTACATAGGAAAAATTTGGCATGCCAAAATTGAGAAAAGAATTTTTGTTATACGGCGTACCCTAATAACCACGCCTTGACCTCGGGCGCTCCCCAATACATTCCTTGGCAGCCTGGAGAGTTCGCGTTTGAAGGTATCCCACAGTTCTACAGGGTCCTCGAGGGCACCGAGCACATCAAACTGATTTGAGACTGCCACTGCATACTCATGGGCACATGTCAATTCCTTCAGCTTCTCAAAATGAAAACAAGTATGGTTACCTCTTGAGATTCTTCTGGACTTGACATGAAGCTTAAGTGTAGCAACAACAAGTCTGTGATCAGTTGCAAGGAACTCGCTTTCCCGGGTAAACCCTGCATTTCTGGAGGTTCCCCAACGAGTACTATCTAAGATGTGGTCGATCTCCTTAGCTACCCTCCGGCATTTATACCATGTCCAGCGGTGCAGCTCTGGTCTTTGATACCAAGAACCTGCAATTCTAAACCTTTTGGACCTCGCAAAATTCAGAAGCAGAGAACTGTTAATGTTTCTCGTACCGGAGCCATGGGGACCAACACATAACTCGTAGCCATTCTCTCACGGTGCAAACAGATCGCAAAATCTCTTGAATATAGCCCATTGTGTCCAGTGGTTGACAGCAATCTTTGTCTTACGTAATGTTTCACTCCACCCCGAAGAGCACAGTGACCACTGGTGGTCGAGGGATGTCTGTGAATGATTTCCCCTTGTCCGCATCGGTGGAGGAAAGGGAGCGTGCCTGTGGTGGTACGGGGGCTATGCGAAGGCTCAGTCTCAAGCGGGTATCACCGGGGCTTTTAGTCGGGACAAATTCATCTAACCAAATGAGCTTTGGTTGGCCCCTGTTCGGCGAACACTGACAACACCTATAGCACACGGTTGGCTGGCGCGCTTCACTCAACCATAATATAAACACAGATGAGAAGAAGACAGTGGGAGGCACAGAGAATTTGCGTTAATGTTTAATTTTTAGGGGCAACGTACTGGGGAAGAAAAGGGAGGTGATTGTTAGAAGAGAACAGCGACAGTGAAGACGCGTTTCGTGTGGGCTAGATTTTATACATAGATATCATATTAGCTTCATATTTCATAAATTATATCCAACATATAATATAGACTGGTCTGTATTCGATTTCCTGTAATGCATTTTTATATGATGGTATGCACTACCCTCCCGAGTTTCGCGCTTGCTTTCTTCCGGAGGCATAGCGCGAAACTGCGGATCGCGAAACTCTGTATTGAAAACACTGTAAAAATCCCTTATTTAGTCCGGTGCGTGCGTGCTTTGCGTGCGTGCGTGCGTGCTGCGTGCGTGCGTGCGTGCGTGCGTGCGTGCGCGGGGTTGTGTGTGGGGTGTGTGTGTGTGTGTTTGTGTGTGTGTGTGTTGTGTGTGTGTGTGGTGTGTGTGGTGTGTGCCTACAGCGCCGTTAGGCAGTAAACCTCCAGGGGGGGATGGTAGGCCTGGAGGTTAACTTGAGGGCTGTGTACCTACCGTATTTTACAGCTTATAAGACTCATTTTTTCCCCAAAAAAAAAATATCCTGAAAATGCCCCAAGCCCCTGTCCACCCAGCAGTGAATGGGTATGAGTGTTAGCCAGGGTTTGTGACCCGCCTCCCGGGGTGGTGGCTTCGGCCAACACTACGTAGAGGAGAGGAGAGGGGGAGAGGAGCTTGAGTTTTAGCTTGAGTTGGGAGTCACCCAGCAGATTTTCCTGTTTTGGTCCCGAGTGAGTGAGCTTGACACATTCTTGTCAGCTGATGGTTCTGTGACAGTGTTTACGGCAATAACACTGTCACAATGCCTTTCCCCTCTTCTCTCCTGTCTCCTCCAGTACCCCCAGAAACCACAGTACCACACACGTCATGGTTAATCACTTGTAAAAGGGGTATTTTGTGGTAATAGTAAGGAAAGGCGGGGGTGTAAGGTAAGGTGCTACTTAATTCGAGGTGTTACCTATCTTCAGAGGTGGGCATCGAATAATTTTTTTTCCAATTACGCAATCGCAATTCTGCAATTCCGATCTGCACTAGTCTGCAATCGCAATTCCGCAAAAATTTTCAGATAGGCCTTTTCGCAATCGCAATTCTGCAAACTAATTTTGACACCTACAATTAAAACAAAACACCTACAATTAAACAAAAAAAGTCTCTAGACTCTTTATTAGTGTTTAATACTTCTGTATTCTTATTCTGGTTTCTGTCTAAACTTGTGCTTGTCCTTCACAATTAAGTCTTTGTCTCTTTTAGTGTTTTTCTTTACTTTTCACTTCACAGTCTACTGGCTAGTAATCACTAATCTAAGTAATCTACTAAACTTTCTCTTCCTCCTCCTCCTCCTCCTCCCACTTCTTTTGGTTCACATGTGGAGGTTGGCAACTAATCACACACACGGCCAGCGTACACGCTCTCAATCCCCTGTTCCAGCACGCACTGACTGATGTGGGGTTCACACTACAAGATTTGCTATGTGCGTCTTGTCAAAGTGACTCACCGTGACGTCACTTCCTGCTTGTGTGACCTTGAAAGACGTGCGTCTCGAGGCTCCAAGATTCGGAGCCTCAGTTCTTTTGGCGGGCTGCTGGGGCGGTGGTGCCACAATTATAGAACATTATACGTAACTAAGTTTTGCAATATCAAAATAATGCCTATTTCCAAGGTCTGATTTAAAATATATTTATTATCAGTGATTCTGGAAGACAATATTAGTAATGGAAGACATATATGATGTGAAATATTGTGCCCCGCTGCTTTAAGGGGGAACACGGCACCGCTGCTTGCATGTAAGCTCCACCAGCACCACTATCTATATGGTGGTATTTTCCCGCGTTGTCATCCTGTTCTCTAGTTCTAAACCCTTTTCACGTGCCCCTTAGTAGCTACTATATACCATCCTTCCTAAAGCATCACGCTACGCCACCAACACCCTCTACAGGCCCTGAAATAGGTAGTAATTTTTAGTGACTTGAAAAATAGCACCACGACTGCGATATGTGGCAACACCTGTGGACCCCGTATACAGAATCCACTTGTAACCTTTGCAATAGCCTGTTGTCAGGGATTGTAGCGCTATATAGGTAGGGCAGGGAGTGAAGGGGGATATAGTGAAGGGAGTAATAGGTGTGTCATGGGGTACAAAAGGGAGGAAGTAAGGAAAGCAAGGCGGTTTTATACTGCAATGTTTTCTGATAAGAGCGAGCGGGAGTGACCAGTGAGACGAGGTAACGTCATCGTGACGTCACGGTGACGTCACGATAACAAGACGCACGTAGCAAAACGTGAAGTGTGAACCGGGCCTGAGTGACTGTGCTACACTTGGCAAGTTGGCAGTTGGCAGTGTCGTCTCCACAATATTCGGTGGGAAATTATGTTCATGCGGGCACCTGCCACTTTGAACTTGGTGACCGTCACAATTATTGTGATTGCGTTTCAAAATTTTGGCAGTCCGCAGCCCGCAATTGTGCATTTTTTTTCAGGCATCCGTAATTGCGCAATTCCGCAACCGAATTACCCATTCCGCAAGTTATTGCAATTGCGTTTCAAAATTTTGCCGATCCGCAATTCGCAATTCCGCAATTTTTTCAGGCATCCGTAATTTGCGCAATTCCGCAACCGAATTACCATTCCGCAAGTTGCGGAATTGCGGACTAAAAATTGCGGAATGCCCACCTTTGCCATCTTATGTGACACCGGCTGCTTCCTGTAGAGAAAAACACAAACAAATGGAAAAAAACAAGCAAAACTACATACAGCTATACTAAGTCTATTATATACTATACTAAGCAGGAAGGAAGGAAGACGTGTCCCGTACGTCTCTTATGGGAAGCGGTAGCAGATGGGTAGCGTCAAGATATATGTCAAGCTCGAGCACGAGCTTGACAGACGACCTAAAAAGTGATACTAAGCAGAAAAGGTCACAAGAAGAAGAAGTCTCGAGTGGCGTTCTCGGTGATCCGAGTTCGATCCTTGATGAGGCTGTAAAATCCACTTCAAATCTTTCTCTGCACTGTTGAGTGGCCTAAGAACACCTACACGCCACCCATTAACTCTACCTTCGATTGCGAGTACATCGGAGGACACATGGGGCGGCATGAGCCTCTAATCACAGGCGTCACTATAGAAATTCTGTCTGCGCAACCACAGGCAAGGGTCAACCATCACAGCCCTCAAGTTAACCTCCAGGGCCTACCATCCCACTCTTGGAGGTCACTGCCTAACGCACTAAAAAAAACCGCGAAATCGGAATATGCGCGAAGTCGATGGTAAAAATTTAGGACTCAGCGCGAAACTCGAGGATCGCGAAACTCGCATAGCATGAAACTCGGGAGGGTGGTGTACATTTCAATGCTTGAAATGCTTCAATAATTGCCAACACTATACAGGGAGGTCCCGAAGATACGAGCAGTTAGGTTCCACCTGGCATACTCGTAAAGCGAAATCTCGTATAACGAAACACATAACTAATGGTAAATATAGGTTTGGTTCCAGGACCCCATCAATTATAATATGGAAAAAAAAAAAAAAAAAAAAAAAAAAAAGACATGTTTTTCAAGCTAAAATAAACTATAGCAAACACAACAAACTCTCAAATATAGGGCTCTATATAACCACACCATCGCACCACCGCACCAACACACAAAACACAGTGAATTAAGAATGTGACAGCACAGTAGACAGGGCACAAATAAGTCACAATAAGACATTAAGTAAACCAGCAAATCACTAAAATTGACTCACAAGGCACAATACATACAAGCAACAAAGACATTGTATGTACTCTTGGGGACGCCGCTTGATACACTAGACTGAGAGGGTAGGGTAGGTAAGGGATAAGGGAGGGGTGTGCAGACCTCTTCCACTGCCCACATAAATAGTCTCTGCGCATCTGAATCATTGTACCATTGTACAGGGTTGTGAGTTTTTGTAGGCCACATTGTCGCTAACGGAGCCACCAGAATTTACATATTTTTGTCCAAGCTCGTTCACTCGCTTGGACACCTATTTCAGCCCGAAATCAGGTGTCATATAAGGCTTGTAAAATGTTTCCACGAATGTTTTTGTGGGCAAGAAAGATACAGGCGCAAAGGAAGAAAATTTGGCACAGAAAGTATATTAGTCTCTTAACTCATTGTCCAAGCGAGCGAAGCGAGCTTTTAGCATTATTGCTAAAATTCGTAATATATTGTGCCTGGCGACATTAGCGCAGTGGCGAAAGTAGTGCATTAGTGCAGGTGGAAATAAATGTGTTCGTAGCCTTCATAACAACAGTGTCTTTTAGCGTCGCCGAGAGGCAGGCCGCTTGTGTTAGGCCTCATATAACCACTATAACTCGTGTTTCTAATGCCGTTATAGGTGTTATTTAGGGTTAGCGTGGTGTTATATACGTGGTAGGGTGTGTGTGAGGTGTTAAATATTCCATTTCAGCCGTGGGTACAGAGAGGAGGAAGAATAACAATTATGAAATACCACCACAATCAGATTGATTATCGTACAACCTTAGGTAAAATCATATAGTCAGTAAATGACTTTATAATTTTAGTAAATAACTTTAATTACTTAAGTAAATAACTTGGTAATTTTACTCACCCCTGTTTGAATGTCGTAGCATTGGATTTTCGATCTCGTATATTGAAAATAGACCCTAATTTACACATCTCGTATCATCGGATTCTCGAATATCGAATGCTCGTATAACGGGACCTCCTGTATATAATTCACTGAAAGAGTAGAGTTATTTTGACCTCACAGTAGAACCTACTAGATGAGTGAGATGTAATCCCACTCAGAGAAAGTAGATGAAATGAGCAACATTTTGTATAATTTCACCAAACCATTACAGCAAAAAAAGTTTCGAGGAATAACCTCGAGGTTGGCTAAACAGGTCCAGCGAAATGGTAACTTCGACAAAATAGTCCGACGAAAAACCCGGGGTAATGCACATACATCCCACCAGAACCACTAATCCAAGTGGTATATACCTCTTGCGTGGCTAGTAGTTAAAGGCGCCAAATTGGGTGCAAATTGGGTTTAGCGACGGTTCGAACCCGCGCGGGGCAAGGAAAAAGGAAATGATTTATTTCGAAATATGATTACCAGCCTGAGTCATATGTCTGTTGGAAGGACTTTACTGACGGGGTTTCAAAAGGTAAGTCTGGCCCAGGGCAATGTAAAGCTTCTGTCGGACCCTGTTGACTTGAGGCATTACTTGGCTCCATCATACGGCCACATGCAAGTTTTCTGTCAAATAGAGTACGGGGACTCCCCCTTGGGCCAAGACGCCCCTTCAGGAATCCCCTCAGAATATCTCAACAGTAAGAAAGAGGGAAAAAGAAAGAGAGAGAAGATAAGAAGTAAGAAAATAAAACAAGAAAGAAGACCCCTCCCCCCCATGACACTGGTTGTAGAGCGGTAAGATGGTCCAGTTCAGTATCCCTTGAAAGGTATGCAGTCAACAAAGAAAATAGGGAAGACCGAAGACCATAAAGGACTCGCAAATTCCTCCGAAAGAGTTAAAGCTTAGGGCCCCTCGAGGCCACGTACACGCTACCAAAAATGTACAAGACTTCACAATTCGGGAAATAAATCCAAAGGGGAGGAAAAAGCCGTGTAATGCACATAAATTACACCGGAACCCCTAAGCCAAGAGGTATATACCGCTTGGCCTAGTCGGTTTTTGGGCGCAAAGTTGGTGCAAATCTGGTGTTAGTGACGGTTCGAATTCCGCGCAGGGCAGGAAGGAAAAAGGAAATTATTACAGTAAACCCTCTCGTATTCGGACTAATTGGGCCAAGGAGTGGTCCCGAGTAATGCAAGAATCGAATTTAAAGCAGGGAAAAAATAATGAAAGAAAAAAAGAAAAAAAAAATTAGGTGAATATAGAAAATTTCTAAGTCATGCAAATATCAATGATAAATCACGTAAATAAATAAATCTACAGTAAAAATACACAATACAATACTGTACAGGAGCAGTGTGCAGTTTCACACAACCCTGGTTTTCCCGGACCTCCCTTTCCGGATATCGGATTTGCCGGTCAAAAACCCCGGTCCGGGGATATGTTAGAGTCCCGGACAAATGCCTGGTCCAGTCCGTAAATCGACAAAGTTTTCCGGCGTTTTCCGAGCGTCTCCTGTCCCCCCCTTGGTCATTTTGTCCGCGCCTCCCGCCAGGTGGCGGGCATGCTCAGGGGTTTCGTTTTGTTTACATTTGGGCACAAACACTTCACGTTTCCCCTTTTGCCTGCCCCCGGGCAGTCCCCTGCCCCCCCATCCCCCGGGGGGGGCAGGAACGTCTCTGGGGACTATTAAACCCCTTTTCTCTGCCTCCCCCCAGGTGGAAAGCATGCTCAGGGGTCGTATTGTTTAAGTTGGACACACGACACTCAGGGTTTTCCCTTTGCACACCCCTTGCCCAGCCCCCTGCCCCCCCCCCACTGCCCTGGGCGGGAACGCCCTCTGCGACTATTGCATTTTTCTCCCGGGGGCCTCCCCCCAAAGGTTGGCAGCAGCTCAGCGGTCGTTTTGGGTTTCAGTTGGCACCCCGACACTCATGGTTCCCCTGCACAGCCTCTGTCGGGCCCCCCTGCCCCCACTCCCCTGGTGCGGGGAACGTCTCTGAGACTATTGAACACTTTCTGCTGCCTTTGGTTCCCCCGTTTTTTTTCCCACCCCCCACCGTGTAGTGCTACGCTCTAAAACCTCCCCCTGAACCTAGATCTAATTTTTAAATCTAGATTTTTGGGACCTGCCCCCCCTGCGGGCCCGGGGGCCCTGGGCCCCCCGGCCGGGTTTGGCGGGCATCCCCAGCTTTTTCGTTTGTTTACTTTGGGGCACACGCACTCAGGGTTTTCACCTGCACCCCCTTCCGCC
The DNA here is from genome assembly GCA_016584305.1 of Chionoecetes opilio. NCBI lineage: Eukaryota > Metazoa > Arthropoda > Malacostraca > Decapoda > Majidae > Chionoecetes > Chionoecetes opilio. Next base: position 30,440 of record JACEEZ010017978.1, read on the forward strand.
CATTTCCCCTGCCCCCCTTTTGGATCGGGCCCAAACCCTAAAGGGCCCCTCAGATCACTGGGCCAATAAAAACTTTTGGGACACAACAAAGAAACCCACAATTCAGTATCCCAAAGTAATGCTCAGGAGGGATCATAAATGTCTGAAGGGGCCCCCTTTAACCCTCACTGCCCTCACATCTTGACCCCTCCCTTTACCCCTAAAAAAAAAAAAAAAAGGGGTTCCGAATACGAAGGGTTTATTTGTTTTCCGAATTATGATTCCCACCCTGAGCCCTATGTCTGTTGGAAGGAATTTTGAAGGGTTTTCAAGGAAAACTTTTGGCCCGGGGAAAATGAAAATTTTTCATTTGGGAAACCTTTGTTGACCCCCCATGGGGGCTTTTCCTTGGCTCCATCATACGGCCACTGACGTCTCTGTCAAAAAAGGACAAATGTCCCCTTGCCCCAAGACTGTCATTTAAGGAATCCCCCTCAGAATACCCAAAACAGCAAGAAAGAGTAAAAAAAGGGAGAAAAGATAAAAATAAGGGGAAGCAAGAAAAAAAAAGAAGACCCCTCCCCCCGCATCAAAACCCTTGTCAGTCAGCTTCAGTCACCCCCGGTCATCTGAAAACCCGAAAGAACCATGCACCGGGGCAGGGCCAAAAATAGAAAATTTTCCCAAAAAAACATATTTTACACATTTTTTTTCCCCAACTTGGGGACTATTCCAGTTTGTTTCACCCGTGGAAAAAGGGAATTGGCAGCGTAAAAGCATATATATACTATTTGTTTTTTGTCTGAATTTGCAACACATCGGCTGGTGCGCAGGCTGATGGGGATTTATGTAAAACTTTGGGGCCAAAACTTTAGGGAAACCCTTCATTTTATTTATTTATTTATTTATTACTATTTTTTTTTTTTCACTTAATATGCAATAGTTGTTAATGTGTTAATTCTTAAACACTAATTTAATGCAACATCTAATAATTTCTGTAGTAAATGATCTTCACTGTGTTTACCGTAGGGTGTTCCTTGACCATCCAAGCAACTTACAATTCGTACAAAACTAGTCAGGTTCAGTTCCGTAGACAGGTATTTCCTGTGGGGGACTTGGCTCGGGTGTAGTGTGACCCAACAGTAGGACATAGATTTAATGTGTTCTCGGACACACTCAACAACTTCCTCGGTTTTTTTTTGTAGCTGTTGGCTGTCTCCCCGCTTGTCTGGCACAGTGGTTCCTGTCTTTGTCAGTTTTTCAATAACAGTGCGCACTCGTCTTGCTGTTATTCCAAATATAGATAAGAACCCTGCCTTGCATACTGTTTACTCCACATCATTATACATCACTGTATACATCACTGTCTGGTGCGTGTTGGGGCTTCGTCACCTAGCAGCTTCCTGCGCCTCTTAACTGGTACCGAGTGAACAAGCCTCTGAAGGTAGGGCTGTCTGTTTGTCATAGGAAGCAAGATCCCAAAAGCTTTTAAACACTACACTGATCACTGGCATGGTAACTTTCGCAAAACATCCATCGCGGCAAGGTGGACCAATCTTTTCTCTGCTACACTTTCCCGTGGAAACACTTATACAGGAGAACCTCGTTTTAACCGGCATTTAAAACAACGGCAGCCTCAAAACAACGGCACTAATCGACCCAGCTTTTTTTTTTTTTTTTTTTTTCTTCCACTGATAAACTCTGGAACTCTCTTCCTTTCTATTTTTCCACTTTCCTATGACTTACATCTTTTCAAAATAAGAGTAACAAGACACCTCCCGAACTAAATTGGCTCACCCCTCTTTTTATTTTATTCTCTTACTGTCTTCTTTATAGGGACTGACAACTAAGCGGCCTTTGTGTTACCCATTTTGTGTGTGCCCTTGGCCAGTTCCTTGTGTTGGAAGAAGAAGAAGAAAAAAAAAAAAAAAAAAAAAAAAAAAAAAAAAAGGGATTTGGGGCGATTCCATAAGAGTAACTCTCAAAACAACGGCAAAATGAGTTATCCGGCATGCGCTCCCCCCGTGGGTGCCGGATAAACGAGGTTCTCCTGTATATTCCTTTCCTGAATCACGCGCCATTTTGCTGTTACCCTCTTCCATTCCTGTTCATTACGCAGCCTTTTGCGTGAACAGGAAGGGCGTGGCTCATTTTCCACCACCTCTACACTTTCACCAGACACTGATTCACTACCATCATCAGCCATGGTGCACAGCACTCATTAGTTCTATAAGAAAAAAGCAAGAAATCACGGAGCTCTACAGATCACTCGAGGAATTTCGCGCTCCACAGAGTAAACATTGTGTACTAGGTCTGAGGCGGATGGAAACAGCACGCTCATTGGCTCAGAGGACTGCCAGTTGCCTGATTGGCTCGGCGTCTACTCAATGAAGTATGAGCGTTCTCATTGGGCCGTGGCGAAGTGGTGATACCATTGGCCAATATTCCGGAGTTAAAGAGACGGTGAGACTTGTGTCATTTCTACACTAAAGGCCGGTTCCATCAGCCCGCTTGTACGGCCGTCTTACAACAACACCGCTCAACAATGACGTCACCATCATCACCGCTTGAGTGGTATTTGTGGTAACTGGGCACAGTTGGCAACTCCGCTCGACGTTGGACACCGCTGAGCGGGAGAGATGACTGATTTAACTTTGTACGGCGGCCGTACAGCGGTACGGCGGTGCGGTAGACTTTGTTGTGACGTCATTGTGACGTCTTTGTTGTTGTATGGCGGCCGTACAAGCGGGAAGTGTGGAACCGGGCTTAAGCGGTTGCAGATCTCAGGCAAGGGAAGCGTAACAGACAACAAATTATGGTTTTCTATGGGAATTTCAACCCTCTTACAGTACACGAAGACCTAAATCCATTCTTGTTGTAAGATAGAGCTACCTCTATTGTAGCGAGAGGTGGTGAAAACTCATTTTTGGCTGGGGTGGCGCTTGTGCCGTTTCAATTCTAGGCGCCTGATATACTCTGTGGCATTATATGTTTCTGGCTTGATTTAAAAAGATGACAGCTGCATATGGAATTTGAATTTATAGAAAATTAAGAAGGGAAAAAGATGTTTTGTATTGGTCATGATATATGAGGCACGCCGCGGCAGAAGGGTACAATGCAACAAAATCAACATTCGTCAGAAAACGCAGTTAAAGATTAGGAATGTTTGGGAATGATTAGCTCAAGAACTGTTTGAGTTAGAATGAAGTGTTGTATATCAAATAAAAGCTGAGGAATTCAGCTTTCATTTGATGTAGAAAAAAATTTCATCACAAATTATTATTGGTACTGATTTTTTTTCTTTCTATTCACCCATCCATGCGTAGACAGCCGAGTCTTGACTTCCACTTTCATTTCCCCGCCCCTCTCCCTTCCCCTCAACCCTCCCACCCCACCCTCCATGCCTTTACTCGTACTCCAACAGCTCATCCAGGTCATCGGGGTCCTCGTCAGGTGGGACGTCTTCGGTAGGCCAACTGTGTGTGCGTCGATTATGTTGTTGTAGAAGGTTTGTTTGTTGACAGGCATGAGGTCGAGGAGGTACTGAAGGTCACGCACTTTTCCTTTTTGAGGGCTAAGGGGCGGCTGTAGTGCTTGGGGAGGCGGGGGGCGGAGAGGTCAAACACCTTACGGGACCAGGCTGCCCATCCCTTCTGCAGTCTGACCTCGATGATGTTCTCGCTGTCAGCCTAGTAATCTGACTTCAGTAGGTAGCCCTCACGGAATGCCAAATGCAGGAGGATTTTCACAGGAACTATTGTCACTGCTGGAATAATCCATGATAATGGCGAAAGTAATGCGTAAATCCAGAGAAAGCACTCGTTGCTTTCTCTGCGTTGGGAAGGGAGGGAGGGAAGGAAGGTGGCAGTGTGGCGATCCGACACTCTCATTGGCTCAACGCTCTGACGTCACGGAGTGCGTCTCGTCTCCCATTGGCTGGTTGAGCGCGTGTGGAGTTAGGTCCCTTCTGCCACGGCGCTCCCTGCCTTCACGTGTTCCAAGTAATCGAAGCAGAAAATCACTTTGTAAACAATAGAACTTTCGACCTTATGGAAATGTCAGAAGAAGGATGCTACACCACCATCCTGTAGAGCGGGAATTCAGATCTCTGTCGATGTAAAAATCTCATTTTTGGCCGCGGTGGCGGTTAGTACCCTTCTGCCGCGGCGCTCCTCATATTTCCTAACCAAAATCTGGCAACTTTCAGGGCTCCAATGACACCTACCCCACAGCCAAGGACATTGCTTCAGCATTAAGAAATTCACAACACTCATCTCCGGGATTGACTGCTCTCCACAAGTCGCTGGAAAACTACCCCAAGGAGTTTGCAGACACTGAAGATTTACCAAACTCACACAGGAGTAATCATGGTTCTAACGTTTGGGTGAAATATTGAACACATATGATACATGATACTTTCCATCCATTCTCTTCACATGTCAACCACTCTTCAGATAACTCATTTCCACTGCTTGAATCTTTGACCTATTATATTATTCCACGTCCAAGTCTCACTTGTATATGTCACTGTAGGAAGTAATGCTGTCCCTTAATACATTTTTCACTTCCTTACTCACCGTCCTCTCATCATGCAACACAAAGATCTCATTACTTGCTTTCCATGTTGGGGTCTCTTATTTCTACTTCCATGCTCCATGCTGGATTATTCACATCGTTAATTCCTCAAAATATTATATTCACCTTTTGACATCCTCATTTTCTCTCAGCATCTCTCCACCATTATTCCATCTAGTTCCTCTTTCTTTTTGGACTTCCTCCAAATATAGTCTTTCATTCTCTCTAAAAATCTCACTCAGATTCCTTCCAAAATTCTCATCCACATTCATTCAGTTTTGTGGTAACCCATTTCACTCTCCTTTCGCATGTGCTCTTTTCCTGCTATCCCTTACATCAGTGGTTCTCAACTCGTTTCAAGCCATGGACCACTAGCCCAATAAAAAAAAAATCATGGACCATCTCCTTTTTGAATTTAGAGATATGATGAAAAAGGGTTGATTTTAAATGTAGGTAAAGGTTGGTTATAAATATATATCCTGTAAATATAAATTAAACGGAATTTTCAGAAATATATCAAATAATATTAGATAGCTAACATTTTGGTTTCATATATATTTCAGTTCATTTCCAAATATCGTGAACGTCCTGTGGACCACTAAAAAAGTTATCATGGACCACCAGTTGAGAACCACTGCCTTACATGCTCAGGCACATTTCTCTGTTGGGTTTTGACATATGCATCCCTCTTGATCTATTACTTGCTTGACTTCATCTGTCCACCGGCATGCCATTTGTTTCCTTATTTTCACCTTTGTGCCCACCATTTGTTCCTTAACCCTTAGTATTCGCTCTTTGAAGAACCTAAACACATTTTGAACCTCCTCATTTTTTATATCTCTGGTATACCACTCAATTCATACGCCAATTTATGAGTGTAATCTCCCCAAATTTCTTCATTATCAATCTTTTTAAGACTAACCCCTCTCCTCTTATCCCTGGAGTGTTTTCAGAACATCTATCTGTCATGCACTTTCATTTTCATTAATACTGCTAGGTGATTCATGCTGTCGAACTTGCCTCTAACCACTTTCGCATCAGTTATCTCTCCTTTCAGTCTCCCATCTGTGGCTATAGAATTTATCAGGCCTTTCTGCTCATTCTGTGAACTCCCTCTTCTCCCTGTATACCTATGTTTCATCCTATGTTCAAAATAGGTGTTTGCTAAAGCCTAAACAACTCTGTTGTGCAGATCACCAAATTATCACTATATTCTCATATATCCCCAGAAATTCCCCAGTACACCCTACTTACCAACAATTTTCTTCTTCTTTAAATCTTATTTATTACGGCATGCATGGCAGAAAATGCCAATGACCTTGTACACGGGTTCTCACTTTTTTCATCTTGCATGAAACGTTTGCATCTGTCCTTGCCTTCCATAATGAAATACAACACCAGTTGTGACCATTGCACACATTAAAACCCCAAAGATGCAGTGCTATTATTATCTGCCTTATCGTTTGATATGTTAAAGTATCCATATATGTGCCTGGCATCTGTAGTAATTTGATATCATTAAGTGTAAAGTAGCTGTATAAGGTGTAAAGTAGCTGGCACTTGTTATTTTACATTTCCAATATTGTACAGAAAACATAAATGGTAGTGTTGACTGTTGCCTTAATTAGAGGATATAAATATATATATATATATATATATATATATATATATATATATATAATATATATATATATATATATATATATATATATATATATATATATATATATATATGTGTGTGTGATTGTTTGTTATATTTGGTATAGTCAGGCTAATACTGTTTTACAATTATTACAGTATCTGTTTTGGTTTTAGCATTGTGTAGGTGATTCTAACAGAAGAGTCATTCATACTGCAATACCATTATTATCTGCCTATTGGTAATATGTCCATGGTTATGATTTCAGGCCCATATTTTTCTGGTATTCAACATTGCAACAGTCCTGCATGTACTAGATGTCAAGTCTAGCTGCTTGAAATCCTTAATAAAATGAAATTGATCACTATGTTCTTCTATTTACCTTTTAATGATTATATTATAGTCAAAATATAGGTGAATAAAGTAATAGGAAGGGAATAAACCAAAAGGCAGGGTATGGGATGCTTAAGTAGAAATACTTAAGACCAGAGGTGGGCGAGAGCGATACTTAGTGCGATACTGCGATACTGCAATACTATCGCACCGCCAAAATAGTATCGCAGCATCGCATAAGAATTCAAAGTAGCGGAATATAAGTATCACAACTCAAGTACCGCTTAAATTTCCCACGATACTTTAAAAGACGACCTTTATATTTTAAATAAAATGTATCAGTTTAAAAATATATATATTACAATGTTTTAATGTGCCTAACCTGTAGTTTAAGTAAAAAAGATCTTTTTTTGGCTATACAGTGTTTTCTTAGGTAGCAAAGTATCGCAAAGCAAAATTTTTGGTATTGCAATATCGCTGTGATACTATCGCTTTAAGAAAAGAGTATCGGTAGCGGAGTATCGCAGTATCGCGTATCGTTTTAAGAAAAATCTGAAAAGTAGCGGAGTATTGCGTATCGAACTAGCGGGAAAAAAGTATCGCAGTATCGTTATCGCACTACCAAAAAAAAAGTATCGCGCCCACCTCTGCTTAAGACACCCTAAAAAGCTGCTGTGTTTCGATTCATCTCCTGAAGATGGCGCAGCGTCCGTCCTCCAAACTTTAACACACAGCCCCCTATCCTCGTTATACTATCCTTGGTTGGACTCCTGGACACAAACTGACCCGATGTCCCTCTCCTGACCCGGTCGGGAGGCGATATAAGATACGCCACAAAATTTGTCACCCCCTTGGAGGGAGGCGGTAAAGCGAAATGAGTTAACCTTCCTTCTCTTAGCCTTGGGTTAACCATAGTCTAATATGGTCTTCCGAACAGCTGGACAAGTTTTGGCTCCCGCGGAGCATCTACGTCACCCGGGCCCAGCCACCCCAAACCCTCTTGATCTGCTGCCTCATTCTATGATCTATCACCAGCATAGCTGAGAGGCAGATGGGCTCCGCTCCCCACGCCCATCCTCTCCATTTTACTAATGCTTACTAATACTTATTCAGTTTTTCAACCTTCCAAGGACTAGAATTCTTACAATGGGCCCTCGCGTGCATCCAGGGCAGCGTCGCTGCCACTAGTGGTTAGCAAGTCACATACAAATGAATTTCTATCCTTCTTTCCGTCCTTCCATGTCCTTTCATATTCCATTTTAAGATAATAAAACAAACTAACAATAAAAACAACAATAATAAAAATAATAATAATAAATACTACTCCCCATGCTAGTAGTTGTAGTAGTAGTTATAGTAGTAGTAGAAGTAGTAGTAGTAGGAAGTAATAGTCTTGTAGTAGTGGTATACTCTTCGTCTATCAAAAATAATAAAGCTCCTCCCACAAAACCCGTTGACGGGGGCCTACCCCTTTCCCTTTAGCTTGTGGCTGACCCTCTTCGGT
>JACEEZ010017980.1:0-7500 GCA_016584305.1 Chionoecetes opilio
GTCTTTGAAACTCTGGACCTCGAGTCTGCAGGGCATGACCATCGATGCCGCCATGTGACCACGAAGAGGCGACACAAGAATTGTGGTCCCATCTACAAGATGCCCTAGAGAGTGGATGCACCACATGCTTGGTACGCACCGTGGATACTGACGTTCTTGTCATCCTCATCGGGAAGTATCACTTTCAAAGCCAGCAAGTATCCATCGGCTGATCTGGGTCGCCTTCGGCAGTGGCAAGAACTTCCTTTTCCTACACATCAATGCCATCTGTAGTACTCTGGGAAAAGAGAAGTCCACAGCGCTACCAGTGTTCCACAGCTTCACAGGGTGTGGATACGACTTCCCTTCTTTCTTTGGAAAGGGGAAAAAGTCGGTTTGGAGCATGGGGTGCCTATACCGAAGTCACAGATGCCTTCAATTTCCCATCGTAACATCCACATGCACAAATCACCGTGGATTGCCAGGAGTTTCCAGATGCTGGAACGTTTCACAGTCTTTATATATGACAAGCCCCGCCCTCTGGTGTCGGTGAAATGAAGCAAGAAAGGAACTGTTCTGCCAGAAAAACAGAACGATGGAGAACATTCCCCCAACTCAACAGGCCCTGCTGCAGCACCCCAAAGCGGGGCAGTGTACCAGGCTGGCATCTGGACAACCTGTCACCAGGCCCAACAACAGACAACCAACTGCTAAAGGGGCTGCGGTTGGACACTGGATGCAGAAACAAAGTCCGGGGTTCCTGTCTGGAGCTCGCAGCCTGCGGCAGCAAGGCTGTAAGTAAACTTGTAAAGTGTCCCTGCAAAAGTGCTGCAGTTGTGGCGGAGATGTTCATGCAAGAAAGCCAGCTGGAAAATGCACCGAACTGTGCAGCTGCAAATGTGAGAAGTAGACACATAATTACATTATGAATCTACCTGCATTGTGATACTGGTGCTAACAAAGACATGGCATTCCTGCAGCTGTACAGGAAGAACATGATTGTGTATAATGAGCTTAATGAATACTTATTTTTCATAATGCACCGTCAGTAGATTAACCACTGTCATTTTTGAATTGCAAGGAGTATGTTTTAATTCGTGTTCTGCTAATAAACTACAGGCATTTCGCGATGTCCGCAGGGGAGTTTTAAAATCGAATAAAATATTGAATTTATGTTTTTTTAACAGCCATATTGGAATATTTTGTTCTGGAGTTTTTAAATAATAATAATAAGATAACTTGCATCCAATAAAAAATTATCCTTATGACTATTCTTTTAAAAAAACCCATTACCCCAATTTCCACATGCGGAAATGTCAAAATAATAAAGAAGCGTTCCTTATAGCCATCTGAGTGATGGGATCATTTGTCTCCCCTCTCAAAATCATAGCTAGGAGCCTGGTAGAGTGCCTGAAAAAATTTTGGTGCTTTTATCCCGGGATGTCCCCTCATTTCACTAAGCTGCCGGACACCCGATTCTCTATTATTGGCTACGTTCAAAGTTAAAGGGATTGTGGGAATAGTAACAGTTCAGTACCACATTATTTCCAAGGAAGACACAATTACCTGACGTGTTATTCAGTGTTATTCACCCGTGGTCTCCTCCCCTCACCGTTTCACTATTTTTCTAAAGTCCCTCCTCTTTATATGCTTTGCCATAGTGTCATATAAACCTTGAGTCGGGCCCACTTTTCCCCTTTTTTTTTGGCAAAAATCAAGCAATCACCCATGGCCCTTATCATGGGGGAATAACCTAAATAACACTCACCGGAAAATTGTGCCCTTCCTCAGAACTTATGGGGGATTAAACTGAGACATATCCCTTTGTTATTCATTGCGGGCAATTCGGCGGCTCTGTTTGCGAAAGGGGGCTTCATCAAAAGACAAATTATCCATATGCCCTTTTGGGGTTTTCCCCTCTTCGACCTCCCGGGGCTGCCGACGACCAAAAACGAATAGAGTAATGCAGCAAAAATTTGGCCCTTTTGATTTAAGGGGTTTGATGTTAAAAAGAAAAAAAAATGTACATTAACAACAATTATCTTTTCATTAAAAGGGAAAAAAAAAATGTTTTCCCCCGGAAATGTCAGATTACAGCGATATTCGTACCCTTTATTCGAAAATGTTAAAAAATAAAGGGAAGTTCTAAATATAAAATCTCTCTTTTTTTTTTATAGAAATTTATAAAATCTCTAAATATAGGGAGAAAAAAAAATTGTTTCAAAAATTCATCCCAAAACCCTTTACAACAATATTCGTACCCCTTTTAAAATTTTTTGGGTTCGTGGTGAAATATAGGAAATAAAATTTTCATGTTTGGGGAAAGGGGGGGGTTGTGGGGTGTGTGTGTGTGGGGTGTGTGTGTTTTTGGTTTTTGTGGTGTGGGGTGTGTTTTTGTGTGTGTGGGGTTGGTGCGTGCGTGCGTGCGTGGTGCGTGCGGTGCGTGCGTGCGTGTGGGGTGTGTGTGTGTGTGTGTATGTGTGTGTGTTGTGTGTTGTTTTGTGTGTGTGTGTGTTTTGGTGTTGTGTGGTGCGTTGTAGTCCTCGTTATTTTTCCATCTCTCTCTCTCTCTCTCTCCCCTCTTCTCTCTCCCTCTCTCTCTCTCTCTCTTTTCCTCTCTCTTCTCTCTCTCTTCTCTCTCTCTCTCCTCTCTTCTCTCTGCACAAAAATTATCCTTATTTTAGAAAAAAAGGGGAGGGGGTTAAATTCTTTTCCTCTCTCCCCCTCTCTCCTCTTTCTCCCCTCTCTCTTTTCTCTCTCTCTCCTCTCTCTCTCTCTCTCTCTCTCCTCTCTCTCCCCTCTTTTCTCTTTCTCTCTTCTCCCCTCTCTCCTCTCTCTCTCTCCTCTCTCTCTGCACTAAACTAATTATCCTTATTTTTAGAGAAAGAGAAGAGGTTTACACCCTTCTCTCTCTCTTTTTCCCCCCTCTCTCTCTCTCTCCCCTCCCTCCCCTTCCTCCCCCTCCCCTCTCTCCCCCCTTTTCCTCTCCCCTCCCCCTCTCCTCTCTCTCCCCCTCTCTCCATCTCCTAACACCACACTCTCTATCTCTCTTTTCTTTTTCTACTTAAAAACTCATTTCCCCCCACAAAATCCTCACCCTCCTTCCTTCCCCCCCCCCATCCCCAAACCTCCCTTTTTTGAAACCTGAGGTTTTGGGGTAAAAAAAACGTCCCGGGCCCGGGGCCCCCCAAGCCCCCCAGGGCCCCCCTCCCGGCCCTCCCCCCGGGTGGCTGGAGTTGCAGAAAAGGGGACGAAAAGGGGAAAGCGGGAAGGCTTCCCTTCCCGGGGGGGACTTTCTCGACGCGCCTCCCAAAAAACGCACCCCCTTTACCTCATAGTAAGGGTAGGTGTGAGAGGGGGGTGTGTGGGGGGAGGGGGGGGGGGTTGAAGGGGAAGGGGTAAAGGGGGTGGGGGGGGAGGGAGCAGGGGAATTTTTTCTCGCTCCCCCTCATTTTTTGGGTATGCGGTGCAGGTTAGATTTTCTTATTTTAGGATCGGCGGGGTTTTGCGATTTTTTTGCCTTTTAATGTTTCGGGCTCTCTCTCTCTCCCCGTCTCTCTCTCTCTCCCCTCTCTTCTCTCTCTCTTTTTAAGGGAGCTAAAATCTCTCAGTAAGGGGAAAACTTAATTACTTAGCTTCCACAGAAAAGGTTTCCCAAAAAAGAAAATACAAATAAAACCCCACGGGTTAATTAAAACAAACACCCCCCAAAATTACACAAGAGGCGCTCCCCGGGCCCGAAGTGTACGACTTTCGCCCTTTCAACCATTTTCCTCGCCTCCCCGGTGAGCCGTGTTTCCCCGCAAACCATCCCCTTACCAACGTCATTCACTTCACTTTAAACTCCCCCAACAACAGATACCCTTTGGGAAAATTTCCACAAAATTTAAACGCTAAAACCCAGGAGCACTAGTACATGGTCTTTGCGGTGAATAAAAAACATACTGGGGCCTGAGGTGGACACCACGCTCTTTGGGGGGGGGAAACCCAGGGGGTTTCCGGCGGCCTGCTATTGGCTGTGCGTGGCTACCCGGAAACCATGAGCATTTGTTCTTGGGCCCCGCGGGGGGGGGGGAAAACAGTGGGGGGTCTTCGGGACACCCAGTGGTCCAAGGAAACCCAAATGCACCCTTGTAATAAAATGGGAAATTCTCCCCCATTGCAGCCCGCCACACCCGGGTAAATTTTATTGTTTTTGACATTTGGGTGTTGGCAATATGCCCTTCTCACTGCCCTGCCCCCTTACTACACTAGTTTTTGTGATTCTGAGGACCTAATATAAAAAATAAAAAAATAAGGAACAACAAGGGGCCCGTAAAGACCTACACGTAAATTTTTCCCTGTTATTTAAAACCCCTCCCTCCCTTGCATCCCTATTAAGACTGTACCCCTCTTCTGACCCCCCCTTCCCCAAAATGCTGGGAAAGTGTTGGGAAAAAATTTACAAAAACAACCCACACAAAACCCCAACACACACCCACACACACTGCCCGCTTGTTCTTAGTAGCTTTTTGTTAAGGGAAAAAAACAGTTTAAACTTTTTGTCCCGGAGAGAGCCCGTACAAGGATGGGAAAGCGTGGGGGAAACAGGGGGATTTGTCCCGGGTCGGGGGGGGTCGAAGATGGCATTTCCGACAGGGAAATTTTAGCGTCTCGGGCGCAGGGCCCCTTTTTTTAAAACCTTTCTTTCCTCCGGGGATAGTGGCGAGAAGAGAAAAAAGGGGAACAATGGGACGAGGAAGACAAAGAAGAGGGAAAAAAGGTGGAAGAAAAAGGGGAGGAATGAAAAAAAGGGGGTTTTAGAAAGAGGAAGAAAAGAGGGTGATGATGAGGAGGAGGAGGAAAGAAAAGGAGTGGGAAAGTTTAGGTAAAAGAAGTAAAAATGCGTTTGTGATAGGAGAGAACAAAAACAGGGGATTTATTGTCAAATCACACTTTCCCGGGGAAATAGGTGGGTAAAAGTAGAAAAAAAAAACCAAATAAACAAAGAAAACCAAGCAGACGTTTTTATGCCCCAAAAACTAATCAATTTTTTTGCTTTAAACAATATTCGAAAAAAAAGTCTAAAACTTTTTTTTCTAAAAAACATTGTTTTTGTAACTCACGTAATTTTACTTCTTAATTTTATGAGAAAAACCCGTCTCATTTTTCTGCAAATTCAAAAAAAAGAGGACAAAATAACAGGAAAATTTATGTTTTTTTTAGAGAGAGACGGTCGCGCTTGGGTTTTTTATTTTTTTTGGGGCCCATCCCCCCCTTCCTTTTCCCATGATTTTTAAAAATTTTTGAACCACTATACTTTCCAAATCTATGACCCCCCAAAGGGTTTTAAACCCCTTTATTTCCTCCATTCTGCTGATTCTTTTTTTCTTATTCTTGTAAATCTTGGGACGCTTCGTTCCCCTTTAAATGGCCCTCTTAAACTTCGTCTCCTTAGTTAACAGTCTTTTCAACTTTTTCCTTGGCTATTTCATTTTTGGATCTTAATTCTTTTTTTTACTTCTCCCCTTGTGACCCCAAAAGGGGTTACGTTCATACTTACTCCATTATGCCGATGTTATGTTTTGCTATGACTTTTTTACTTATTATTTTCCTTGTCCCATTTTTTCCCTTTCCCCAAACTTTCATCACAAAACCCCAAATCCCCTTTTTTTTTTTTCCTCTAACATGATCCCCTAAAGGTGGGTTTCCCAAAATTGCTCCTTTTGCGATTCTTCTTTTCTTGTGATCCTTGACGCTTATTTATCGTTTTATGGGTCCTCTTAAAACTCGTCCCTTTATTTAAAACAGACTTGTAAACATTTTATTTTCCCCGGGTTAACTTTTTTGCCCCGGCTTTCCACTGTACTATTGAAGCCGAAAGAAAAAACTTTGATGTTACCTTTGCTACACTCATAAATAACCTGATTTTTGCGGGGGGTAAAAAAAGGGTTTTAAGTCCCGAAAGGGGGGAAAGGGAAATCTACAAGAAAGGTTTTGGGGGCAGTTTTTTCGAGGAATGGAGGCAAGCAGGTGGCGAGGTGGGTTTAAAGGCAGGGTTGGGCATAGCTAGGGGGAGGCAGGCCCCAGGGGGGCGGGGGGCGAGGCTGGGTTTTGAGGCGGGGTTTGGGGCATACTAGGTAGGCGGGTCCAGGGAGGGGGTGCGAGGCGGGGTTTTTTGAGGCAGGGTCGTGCATGGGCTAGGCGGGGTGAGGCTCCAAGTTAACAATTTGTCAACTTTTCCCCTTGGCTATTCATTTGGGTTTCTTAATTCCTTGTCTTATGTTTCCTTAAATTTGGGTTCCCTGTCTTAATTCCTCATTTTTCCTTTGCCGGGTGATCCCTAAAGCTGGGGTTTCATACGTCCTCCATTATGTGAGGGCTTCCCTCCGCCTCCCCTTTTTCCCAGAGAAGCCTTTCGTCAGGGTGGTGGTGGACGGGCAAAGGGGGGACGCTGCCCCGGGGGCCCCGGGGGCGTGCTGGTGGGGGGGCCTTTCAACCCTGGGAAGCACCGTTTCTAAATTCACGGGGAGGCGGTGATTAGAGGGGGGGAAAAATCGGGATGGTAAATTTGGGGGGAGTGTCGGATAATACTATCAATTTCCCACGACCCGTCAGCCCCTCACGGGGGTGGTTTTATGTGACGCTATTTTTATAACCCCCCACAGTGGAAGTTTATACACCACACACAACACACACACCACACACACCCCCCCACACACACACCCCACACACACACACACACACACACACAACAACACACACACACCCACAACACACACACACACACACACACACACACACACAAACACACATAATAGTATATTTCTTTAGACCACAGTATGTACCCAAGGGGAAATCAAAAAAACTAGCTACGAAATAAAAAATCAATAGAAATCAATAAAAAAAAAAATTTACCAAATATTTCAGTGAATTTCCCCAAAACACAAAAAATATCTACAAAACTTTACTTAAAGGGGACACCACACACACACACACCCCACAAACACACCACACACACACACACAACACACACAACAAAACGCAAAGCACCACGCACGCAGACGCACGCGCGCGCGGGGCACACACAACCCACACACACACAACACCACCCACAAACACCCCACACACACACACACACACACACACACAAAAACACACAAGAAAAAAAGACTGGAAAAATGTGGGGCACGGAGACAGGACCCCCGAATGTAGTTCGGCCCCGTAAAACCAACTAGGTAAATACAACTAGGGAAATAAAAATTTTTTGGGAAATACAACTAGGTAAATACCCTAGGTAAAAACAAATAGGGAAATACAACTAGGTAAATACAACCCAGGTAAAAAAAAAACTGGGAAATACAACTAGGGGAAATTTCAACTAGGGAATACAGCTAGGTAAATACAACCCCGGTAAATACAACTAGGTAAAACAAATTTGGTAAATACAAATAGGGAAAAAACAAATAGGGAAATACAACTAGGTTTAAAAACAACCCAGGAAACACAAAATAGGGAAACACAACTATTAAAAAACCCAAA
>JACEEZ010017980.1:12500-20518 GCA_016584305.1 Chionoecetes opilio
GAGAGAGTAAAGCTGAAGGGAAATATATATACTATACAATACATACTGATAAGGGGGAAAAAGTTGACACATTTAGATACATAATTATAATACTCGATTCACACAAACACTATACATAAATCATAAACACTATAAATAAATGAAAAGCTGAAGGGAAATATACAATAATACAATACATACTGATAAGGGAGAAAGAGTTCAATTAAGATACGATAGATAAAGAGATAAATGATAACTTTAGATAAATAAATAAGTAACGATAAATTAAGCGACAAATTAATACAAATTAAGATATATAATACTCCAGTCTCGACTCACACCAACACTATACATGAACTCTGTAAACTTACTGTGTATACATAAACATTGTGCGCACTCTTTCTCCCACTCACTCCCACACTCAATGCTTTCTCCCTTACTTTTACATAAGACACAATGCTAAATAGATGCATACCCTGCAATCGCCGCACTGATAATTAATAGTCTTAATCCTCGAATATACACACGGTAATTAAGAGCGAGGCATCACAATTAGCAGGGCTTTGGACAGGGATTCACGCGGAAAGAAGGATCACAACGCTGCTTCCTCGATCTCTTCATTCTTCATCTTTCTCTCCATCTCTTCCTTACGTTACTAAACCTATATTTACTTTCCGTCTCGTGACTATTTTGTAAAGCTAACGTGAGACGAGGGAGTCTTTTTTGTTAATTCATTTCAAAGGTTGATTTCTACCCGACTTGTTGGTTATATATAGAAAGTCACATACGTGTTTTTTTCATGTTGAAATTTCTTCTGTATTTACCGGGTGATAACTACCGAACTGTTCACAAGTTACGCAATTTTTGTTTTTTAACTGCATGGCGCCATATAGTGTAGTTCACCCGCACTTATCTCAAACGAGTCCGCAGTTTGAGGTGATTCTTTTCCGTTGACGAGTTGCAGTAGTTAGTGGACGGAGGGCGAATGGTAGTTAGTGTGTTTTTTAAGTTTTTTTTAACATCACAATGGACTGGCCAAGGCAAAAACAAAAAGGTAACAAAAAACCCGCTTAGTTGACACTCCCTATAAAGAAGACAGTATAAGAGAAGAAAGAAAGGGAGATGGGCTAATTTAGTTCGAGAGGTGTCTTGTCACTCCTCTCCTGAAAAGAATAAAGTCTTAGAAAGGTGGAAAAATAGAAGCAGGGAGAAAGTTCCAGAGTTAACCAGTGAAAGGGATAAAAGAGATAGAGGGAGAATGGTAGTTAGTGGGTGGGGGAAGAATGGTAGTTAGCGGATGATAGTTACAGTAGTGGGTGGAGGGCGAATGGAACCACCGATAGGCTATACCCTGACGCACGCTCTGTCCTCCCCCCGCCACACACAGATCCCCCCCATCGTCAGCCTCTCCATAGGGCGCGGCCTCGAACCCTCCAGCATCAAGGAGGGCGGTGACGTCTACTTCACCTGCAGCGTCACCGCCAACCCGCCGCCCACCCGCATCACCTTCTTCCACCAGGTCAGTCACTATAAGTCAGTCATAAGTCAGTCATAAGTCAGTCATAAGTCAGTCACAAGTCAGTCATAAGTCAGTCATAAGTCAGTCAGTCAGTTATAGCAAGGATAATATATAAAGCCTCTATTATACTATCCTTGCCTTATACTTATCCTCTACCTCTATATACTCCTCTCTATACTACCAAGGATAATATATAAAGCCTCTATTATACTATCCTTGCCTTATAATTATCCTCTACCTCTATATACTCCTCTATATACTACCAAGGATACCTATATAAAGCCTCTACTATACTATCCTTGCCTTATACTTATCCTCTACCTCTATACACTATCCTTGGTCACTACCGATCCACCTTCCATCTTATATACGTAGGTGGTTCTATCGTGATTTTTTAGCATGATTCTATCCTCCTATCCTGTTTCTGCGGTTATTATTAAATGTTTCAAATGTTTCTCCGTCATTGTGAACTTATCGTTGAAGAGTTCTCTCATTCAATTGACGTATTGAAACACCCGTGTGCTGCCGTCTCCAGTGGGGCCCTGTAGCCACATATCTCTATTAAGAGTGTGGGATATGCATTGTATTAATATTTATATGGTGGAGGCGATATACTGTATATGTTTAAGTATGACCCACCCCCCTTTTTATATGCCCTTACTGTCTTCTTCATAAGGACTGGCAACTAAGCGGGTTTTTTGTTACTTTTTTTTTTTTGCCCTTGGCCAGTCCTTTGTGATGTAAAAAGAAATATATAAGAAATACCCTTATTACAAGAGCACTCCGAGACCACCTACCGCCGCCAAGGCTGAACGAGCGAAATAAGAGATGCTTTGTAATTATAATACACACAATATTACATGCATTATTGATACCTCACATCTCCAAAAGTTAATCCCAAAGTTAAGATCTTTTCATCCGGATCGACGCCAAAAGTTAATCCCCTCCAAATTGGGCCCAAGCCTCATCTCTGATCAAACTTTCAATCAAAAACTTTCTTACCTTTTTGTGCGTAATCTTATAAACAAAGAAACAAACAAACAGACAGAAAAACAAACCACACCGATCACATAACTTACTTGGCGGAGATAATGATGATGTTGATAACGATGATGACAATAATAACAGTGAAAATAATAATGGTAATAACAATTATATGGAAATACGGGTTTATGTTGATTGCCAGAAAAGTGTGAGTGTCATGAAGAAAATTCTTAAAATACAAGCAAGCTTTTCATATGGACGAAAATGTATACTTCCGGCCCTAACTAAATTGGCCCTCTTATTCCTTTTATGGCCACCTTATATATTCCCTTACTGTCTTCTTTATGGAGACTGGCAACTAAGCGGACTTTTTGTTACTTATTTTTATTGCTCTTGGCCAGTCCTTTGTGATGTAAAAAGAAAAAAGAAAGAAAAAGACTGAAGTGCTGGGCAAAAATGTCGTCATGGCAAGAATGAAATAGTCAGCGAGATTTTACACTTGCATGAAACCTTTTGTATCGATGAACACCCACTCATTAAGATAAGATTTTCATCCTATCTAGACACTTTGCAAGTACCAACTACAAGGTTATTGACTATACAAAGCGCCGCCACGTCAGCACGAACTAGGCGGACTCGAACCGCTGACCGAATGCACAGGGACGCTGCACATTGTGAGCTCACGTCTCTACCAACCTTGCCACCCTGACGGGCCACCCACTCATTAATGCAAAGCTTAAACGATAATTCCCATATTCTTTTATCATAAACAATGGCGATATGTTATGACAATTCTGTGAGATTATTTTGAAATAATAACCAATTGTCCTTTTTCGTATAGTTTTCACTGCCATTTTCAACCAGAGTCAATGCACCTGGGGCTTAATCCTCATTATACACGGATTAAAAAAACTATATAATGTTACAGTTGATATTTTTAGCAACATCATGGACAAAACAGTACAATGCACGATGAAAATATACTCCATTTGGGTTTTTTTAATGCATTCCTGGGGACATTTTTGGGCCATAATTCGAGGTCCTAACGAGCTAAACGACACTGAACAACGGACAACGGACAACGGACAACGGTGTTTAGAGGCTTAATGTTCGTGATTCTAAGGGGACGCCGCCCCCTCTCTGCTGGGAACAGGATCACACGTTGATTTTCTCGGTACTGATGATAAAAATATAAACAACATTACCTAAGTTTCAATCGGTATCCAAGCGCATTTCTATTCCACATCAATCATATGATAAAAACTATAAAGAACATTTCCTAACTTCCATTTCCCCTCCAAGCACACTACTATCCCATATCAATTATATGATAAAAATTAAGTACATTTCCTATGTTCCATTTCCTTTCCAAGCGCACTTATATCCCACATCAATCATAAGATAAAAACTATAACCAACATTTCCTAAATATCACTCGCTCTCTAAAGGCTTTTCTATTCCACATCAATCATATGATAAAAACTCTAAAGAACATTTCCTAAGTTCCATTTCCCCTCCAAACACTTCTATCCCATATCAATCATATGATAAAAACTCTAAAGAACATTTCCTAAGTTCCATTTCCCCTCCAAACACTTCTATCCCATATCAATCATATGATAAAAACTCTAAAGAACATTTCCTAAGTTCCATTTCCTCTCCAAACGCACTTCTATCCCATCATCTATATAAAAACCCATCACCAAGAACATTCCTAAGTCCATTTCCTCCAAAAAACTTCATCCATGATCTCATAATGATGAAAAACTCTAAAAAATTTCCTAAGTCACACTCGCCCTTCAAACGCACTTCTATCCCCTATCAATCAACGATCCTAAAGAACATTTCTATTCCAAATTCATACACGCCAAGGACTTTATCACTACGCAACAGAGCGATAAAAAAAGACTTTCCTAACTTCATTTCCCCCCAAAACACTTCTTCCCTAACAAATTTTAAAACCTAAGAACAAAGTTAAAACACTATAGATCAAAAGATAAAAAACTCTAAAAACATTTTGTTTTTCCTCCACTTTATCCATGTCTCTATGATAAAAACTCTAAAGACAATTTTAATTATTTCCCAACCTTTATTTTCTATTAAAAACTCTTTTTTTTTTTAACATTCTTCATTATTCATTGTCAAAAAAAATAACAATTTCCTAATTCATTTTCCCTTCTATTCCCTACAAACTTTAATCTAAAAACATTTCCTAAGTATTTCTCTCTCTATCCATTGAATGAGCAACCTGTCGCCCGTCTAGTCACTTGTAACGGAGGGATCTTGTGATTCTCAGGAATGATGAAGCAGCATAGTCGTAGTCACACTTGTTGCAGCGCCTACAACACCCCGTGGCACGAAGACAAAACACGCCAAGGCAAAACCTACCAACAAGGGGGACTGTGTAAAAGTGTTTCATTTCTGTGAATGTCCTGTTTTTTGAACTCAAAATAATAGAGAAGAGAAAAACAGTAATAAAACCTTTTTTTTTTTTATATAATAACATGATTATATGCTACCTACAAGAGAAAACCCCCAAACCCCTTTCACACCACAGAGTCTTTCCTTTGCTAAAAAATACAAATTCTTCATGTTTTATGTTTACGCCAATAGAAATTTTTTCGATTAAATATACCAAATATACCAAATTAGTTAGGTTTTTTTTTTAAGACTGGCCAAGGGTAACATTTGTTCTACTTCGTACGTACTAATATGTTTTGCAACCCTTCACTGCTATTGTGAGAGTATGAGATAGTGGAGAATGGAGGAAGACTTATTCTCACCAACTCTTACACTCTTAGAAAAGAAGGGTAGGAAAAGGGTAGAAAAAGGGTGTTGTAGTGATGAAATACTGCTACCCCTTTTCTACCTTACAAATATACCCTTTGCAACCCTAAATATACCCTTTTTCAACCGCAAATTTACCCTTTCTCATCCCTCTCGTCTAATAAAGGGTAGATGAAGGGTATAATCAGCAGCATCTACCCTCCAGCCTGGACATAGGGTATAAAAAGGGTAGTGATGTTCCGATGTAACAATTCTACCCTTAATATACCCCTCATTTCTGAGAGTGTATACCTTCACACAGTCGCCGCCATAAAGGAAGAAAAACATATTTATTATTTAAGGACAGAATATGATAGATGGTACACACAACTAGACAAAAAAAATAAAGCTGCTTCTACTGTCTGTGAGGAACGGCAACTGTTACTTTACACTTTATTTATATGCTGTTATTCGTTATACTTTATAGGGTTGGTATTTCAGGATCACTGTTTTATAACCTTTTTTGAAAATCATGGATATGTTTGCAAGTTTCCAGTCAAAGGGTCTCTCTGGGTCTTGTTGATTACAGAAAAGATTTTGGATTGTGCAGGAGGAGGAGGAGGGGGAGGGAAAGAGGAGGAGGGAGGAGGAGGAGGAGGAGGAGGAGGAGGAGGAGGAGGAGGAGGAGGAGGAGGAGGAGGGGGAGGAGGAGGAGGAGGTGGAGGAGGAGGAGGAGGGGGAGGAAGGGAGGAGGAGGAGGAGGAGGAGGAGGAGGAGGGGGAGGAGGGGAGGAGGAGGAGGGGAGGAGGAGGAGGAGGAGGAGGAGTGAGGAGGAGGGAGGAGGAGGAGGAGGAGGGGAGAGGAGAGGAGGAGGAGGAGGAGGAGTGGAGGAGGAGGAGAAGGAGGGGGAGGAGGAGGAGGGGGAGGAGGATTGCATAGGATTACATAGGAATAACAGACACCAGGAGACCTATTGGTCCATGACGAGGGCATCTGCTGAACTACATACTACTAACTATCAACTACTTGTAAGAACACAGTTGGAAAAGGATACCATGTCCTTAAAAGAAGATAGGAACACGGAAGTTTCATAGTGCAGAAAAATAGGGTATGAAATATACTAACTACAACTACCACTACCACTACAACTAATCGATCCGGGGACTAAATATGAATTCACAGGGCACTATCAATACCCATTTACTTTACAGTGCGCGTCAAGTCTGTTTTTAAATGTAGTTATTGTGCTGGCTTCGACAACATTTGCTGGTAACTTGTTCCATCGATCAACGACTCTCACATTGAAATAATTTTTACGGAGATCGCTGATGCAACGTTGACCGTTTAGTTTTAAACCATTATTTCTTGTTGTCACTTGAGTTGAAAGCTCGAATAGGTTCTCTTGATTAATGACATCAAATCCTTTTAGGATCTTAAAGGTTTCTATCAAGTCCCCACGGATTCTACGATCCTTTAAGGAAAACATATTAAGTTTCCGCAGTCTCTCTTCATAAGATGAATTTCGCAGAGATGGAATTTGTTTGGTTGCTTTTCTTTGCACTGATTCCAATTTGGCTTGGTCTTTTACGAAACAGGGCGACCAGAATTGGACGGCATATTCCAAGTGTGGCCTAACCAAGGACGTGTATAATTGTGTCATTACTTTCGGAGTTTTGTGTTCAAAATTGCGTTTAATAAAGCCCAACATCATATTCGCCTTTTTACTGGCAGCTAGGCAATGCGGACTGGTTTTAAGATCATTACTGATGATGACACCTAAATCCTTTTCTTGCTGTACTTCAGTTAACGATTTATTTTGCATTTGATAGTTATATTTGAGGTTATCGTTGCCTATATGCATTACTTTACATTTATCGGAATGAATTTTAATAGCCATTTATCACTCCAGTCTGATAGTTTTGTCGAGGTCACTTTGTATGAGTTCGCAGTTTTCTCTAGTATATGCTTTACCGCCTAATTTGGTGTCGTCTGCAAATTTCGATATTTAGATACAAGTCCGCAGTCCAGATCGTTGATATATATCAGAAAAAGAGTGGGACCCAAGACCGAGCCCTGAGGCACCCCACTAGTAACATCTAACCAATCAGATGTCTCACCATTTATTTCTACCCGTTGTTTTCGATTTGAAAGCCAATCGCCAATCCAAGAACATAGTTGCTCTCCCAAGCCATGTGCCCTTAGATTGGTCAAAGTCGCTTATGGGGAACTGTATCGAAGGCTTTCTGAAAATCAAGGTATATTACATCCGAGGGAATTTTAGCGTCCCAGTTTGAATAAATGACATTAAAAAAATCCAGTAGGTTTGTTAAGCAGGATCTCTTATTTCGAAATCCATGCTGCGAGTTTAATATTGAGTTATTTTCATCGAGAAAAGACACTATTTTATCCGCAATATTTTCTCAAATACTTAACAATCACAGACGTTAGACTAATTGGGCGATAATTACTTGCGAGGCTCTTACTCCCTTTCTTGAATATCGGTGTAACATTAGCTAATTTCCCCATACTAGGAAATTTTTGTCCATTAGCGATTTATTGAGGATAATCTTTAGTGGAAGCGAAAGTTGACTGTGACATTCGCGAAGTAATCGCGGCGAAATTTCGTCCACCCCCACGGATTTTGCTGGGTCAAGTTTCTGCAAATACTTTGATACTTCGTCTACTGTTATCTCTCCTATTTCCATCTATCACTTTCGAGTCCCGCATACATGTTTACTGTTCTGTAATGAGCTTCGTCTTCTTTGAATAA
>JACEEZ010017981.1:0-19765 GCA_016584305.1 Chionoecetes opilio
ACAAAACTAAAAAATCTTGAAAACATACATTTATGGGTTTATAGAAATATGGTAAGTAAAAACTGCTTGTATATATACAATAACGCTACAGTTTATGAGAAACTATGAAAAACGCTTGCAATATACCGTTATATCACAATAAATACCCTCCTACTCTTCTATTTATTAGCTTAATGTAATGTAAGCTACTTATACGTCCAAATTATTCTAAAAAAAGGATTGTATACTTCAATTTGTAGGAAAACAACTATATATCACCGATAACTAGTTAAAATCATTGAAAAGAACACATTTTGAGGGTATAAAGCATTATCATAAGGTAAATTCCTTCATTAATGATATAAACACTAACATTAAGAAGAAACTATGAAAAACACGTATAATATACAATTGTATCACAATATAGTCTCAAACCCCTATTATAAGCTTACAGTAGATTAAAATAGCAATTTCTAATGAAAACAACTATAATTCCACATTTTGAATTTCTCTATCATAAAAAGAGCTGAATAATGCCAATTTTCGACATTTTTTAGCCCTTCAAAAATACATTAAAACACTTGAAAAAACGTTGTTTCTAAGATTAAAATTGATACATAATTTTTATGAAAAATACACATTTTAAGCTCATAATATTGTAAGAAATAGTTGTGTAAAAGTGCTGAATAATGTCAAATTTCGACATTTTTTTGGCTTTCAAAAATACATTAAAATACTTGGAAAAACGTTGTTTTTAGGATTAAAATTGATATCTAATTTTCATGAAAAATACATATTTTTAGCTATTAATTTTGTAAAATATAGTTGTAGCAAATATAAAAAGCTATTTAGCTACAGATATAAAGAAATATACTTCAATTTGTAGAAAAAACAACTCTCCAATGATAACTAGCTAAAATCATTGAAAACACTACATTTTATGGGTTTATAGCATTATGATAAGTAAAACTACTTGTATGTATACAATAACGGAACAGTTTACAGGAAACTATGAAAAACGCTTGCAATATACCGTTATATCACAATAAATAACCTCTTACTCTTTTATTCATAGCCTTAAAGTAATGTAAGCTACTTTATAGGTGCCAAATTATTCTAAAAAGGATTTTACACTTCAATGGTAGAGGAAAAAACAGCGTATAGACACTGATAACTAAACTAAAATCATTGAACACCCACTACACTTTTTATGGGTTTATAGCAATATAATAAGTAAAAACTACTTGTATAGATACAATAACGCTACAGGTTAGGAAGAAACTATGAAAAACGCTTGCAATATACCGTTATCTCACAATAAACATCTCTTACTCTTCTATTTAATAGCTTAATGTAATGTAATACCTTATTGGTGCAAATTATTTAAAAACAGAGGAATTTTATACTTCAATTGTAGAGAAAAACAGCTCTATATCACCGAATAAATGGCGAATATCATGAAAAAAATACATGTTATGGGTTCTTAGCAAATATAATAAGTTAAAAACTACTTGTATATATACAATAAACGCTACAGTTTACAAGAAATTATGAAAAATGCGTGCAAATACGTTATATCACAATAAATAACCTCTTACTCTTCTATTAATAGCTTTAATGTAAGTAAAGGCTTACTTTATATGGCAATTATTCTAAAAAGAGGATTTATACCTCAATTGTTAGGAAAACAGCTATATATCACCGATAAATAGCTACTACATGGAAAACACTACATATATATGGGTTTATAAACCAATATGTTAAGTAAAACAGACTTTGTATATATACAATACGCTACAGTTTTACAAGAACTATGAAAAACGCTTGCAATATACCGTTATATCACAATAAATAACCTCTACGCTTCTATTATTAGCTTAATGTAAGGTAAGCTACTTTAGGTGCCAAATTATTCTAAAAAAAGGATTGTATATTTCAATTGTAGGAAAACAGCTATATATCACCGATATAAATAGCTAATATCATTGAAAACACTACATTTTAGGGTTTTATAAGCAATATGATAGAGAGAGAGAGAATACTGTCTACATGACAATAACGCTCACAGTTTACAAGAAACTATAGGAAACAAACGTTGCAATACCACTCATATACACAATAAATATCCTCGTTACTCTTCTATTTAATAGCTAACGTAATGTAAGCTACTTATAGGTGCAAATTATTCTAAAAAGAGGATTTTATACTTCAATTGTGAGAGGGAAACAGCTAGCATATCACTGATAACTTAGCTAAAATCATTGAAAACACTAATTGTGATGTGTGGTTTATAGCAATATAATAAAGTAAAATACTTGTATATATACAATACGCTACAGTTTAGAAGAAACTTATGAAAAACGCTTGCAATATACTTTTATATCACAAGGAAATAACCTCTTATTCTTCTAGTAATAGAACTGTAAATGTAAAATGTAAGCTACTATAGGTGGCAAAATTATTCTAAAAAGCGGATTTTATACTTCAATTGTAGGAAACCAGCTACATATCACTGAGTAACAAGCTAAAAGCATGAAAACACTACATTTTATGTGTTTTTATCTGATATAGTGATGAATAAGTAAAACTACTATGTATATATTACAATAACGCTACAGTTAGAAGATAAACTATGAAAAAAAACGCTTGCAATATACCATTATATCACAATAAATAACATCTGACTCTTTTTATTTAATAGCTTAATGTAATGAAGCTACTTATAGGTGCAAAGATTCTAAAAAGAGGATTTTATACTTCAATTGTAGGAAAACAGTATATATCAACCGATAAATACCTAATATCATTGGAAAACACTACATTTTTAATGGGTTTATAGCAATATAATAAGTTAAACTACCTTGTATATATACAATAAAAACGCTACAGTTTAGACAGAACCTTATGAAAAAACGCTTGCAATATTACCGTTATATCACAATAAATGATCCTAGACATTCTTATTTACATAGCTTAATGTAAGTAAGCACTATAGGTCGCAAATTAATCTAAAAAGATTATTATACTTCCAAATTGTAGGAAAACAGCTATATAGCACCGATAGATAGCTAAAATCATTTGAAAACACTACATTATATGGGTTTATATCAATATGTTAAAGTAAAACTACTTTATATATACAATAAACGCTACAGTTTACAAGAAATTATGAAAAACGCTCTGCGCTATAACGTTATATCACAATAAATAACATCTTACTCTTTCTAGTGTTTTTTTTTTTTTTTTTTTGTAATTTTTTTTTTTTTTTTTTTTTTAATAGCTGTAACGTAAATGTAAGCTACTTATAGGTGCAAATATCTAAAAGAGGATTTTATACTTCAATTTGTAGGAAAAACAGCTACATATCAATGATTAACAGCTAAAACCCATTGAAAACACGAACATTTGTTATGTGTTTATAAGCAATATAATAAGTAAAATACTGTATATATGCAAGAACGCTACAGTTAGAAGAAACTATGAAAAACGCTTGCCAATCTACCGTTATATCACAATAAATAACCTCTTACTCTTCTATTTAATAGCTTAAGACTGTAGCTACTTATAGTGCAAATTATTCTAAAAAGAGGAAGTTTATACTTCAATTGGTAGGAAAACAGGCATATATCACCGATAAATAGCGAATATCTTGAAAACACTACATGTATGGGTTATAGCAATATAATAAGTAAAACTACTTGTAATATACAATAACGCGTACAGTTAAGAAGAAACTATGAAAAACGCTTGCTAAGTATACCGGGAGACATTAATCACAATAAATATTCCGAGGAACTCGTTCGATGTATAGAGCTAAGGAAGGGAAGCTACGTATAGGTGCAAATAATCAAAAAGATTTATTTGATACATTCAATTTGTTAGGGGAAAAACAGCCATTATATCACCGCTTTTAGCCATACTAAATATCATTTCATAACACTACAGTATATGGGTTTATATCCAATATGTAAGTAAAACTACTTGTATATATACAATAACGCTAACAGTTTACAAGAAAACTATGAAAAAACGCTTTGCAATATACCGTTTATAATCACATAAATAACCTCTTTACTCTTTATTTAATAGCTTAATGTAATGTAAGCTACTTATAGTGAAAATTATTATAAAAAGAGGATTTTATACTTCAATTTGTAGGAAAACAGCCATATATAACTGATAACTAGCTAAAATCATTGAAAACTACTACATTTTTATGAGGTTTATAGCAATATGGTAAGTTAAAACTGCTGTGGAGTAGTATACCAATAACGCTTACAGTTTATAAGGAAACTTATGAAAAACGGCTTGGAGAAGAGAGCCGTTTATATCACAATAAAAACCCTCTTACTTCCTTCTATTATCGCTTAGTAAGGTAAGAGCCTAATTATACGTCCAAATTATTCTAAAAAAAGGATTGTATACTTCAATTTGTAGGAAAAAACAACTATCTATCACCGATAATAGCTAAAATCACTTGAAAAGAACACATTTTGAGGGTATAAAGCATATCATAAGGTAAATCCTCTATAATGCTATAAACAACTACAAATTAAGAAGAAACTATGATGAAAAACACGTATAATTATACAATGTATACAATATAGTCTCAAACTCCTATTATAAGCTTACAGTTTAGATTAAAAGAGCAATTTCTAATGAAAAACAAACTATATTTTTTTTCCCCCCACATTTGAATTTCTCTGATCAAAAAAAGATCTGAATAATGTAATTTTCGACCATTTTTTAGCCCTTCAAAAAATGAGATTACAACCTTTGAAAAAACGTTGTTTCTAAGATTTAAAATTGGATACATAATATTTATGAAAACTACACATTTTAAGCTCATAATATTGTAAAAAATATAGTTGTGTAAAAGTGCTGAATAATGTCAAATTCGACATTTTTAGGCTTTCAAAAATACATTAAATACTTGGAAAAACGTGTTTGTTAAGATTTAAAATGATACCTAAATTTCATGAAAAATATTTTTTTTAGACTCCTAAACAGTGTAAAATATAGTTGTGTAAAAGTGCTGAATAATGTCTAATTTCGACATTTTTAGCCCTGCAAAAATACATTAAAATACTTGAAAAAACATTCGTTTTTAAGATATAAAGTTTGATAATCTAATTTTCATGAAAAAATGACATATTTTAGCTCATTAATTTTGTAAAATAAGGTGTAGCAAATATAAACAAGCTATTTAGTACAGATATAAAGAATATATACTTCAATTTGTAGAAAAAACAACTCTCAATGATTAACTAGCGATAAAGATCCATTGAAGAACATACATTTTATGGGTGCTATGCTTATGATAAGTAAAACTAATTGTATATATAAAATAACGCTACCAGTTTACAGGAAACTATGAAAAAAAGAACGCTTGCAATTATACCGTTTATATCACAATAAATAACCTTTACTCTTCTATTTAATAGCTAAAGTAATGTAAGCTACGTATAGGTGCAAATTATTCTAAAAAAAGGATTTATACTTCAATTTGTAGGAGAAGTGGAAAACAGCTTTCATATATCAATGCTCTTTTTTTTTTTTTTTGATAACTAGCTCAACATCATGAAACACACTACATTTTATGGGTTTATAGCAATATACTAAGTAACAACTACTTGTATATATACCATAACGCTACAGTTAGAAGAAAACTATGAAAAAACGCCTTGCAATGAATCCGTTATTTACATTAAATAATATCTTACTCTTCTATTTGATAGGCTTAAGGTAATGTAATAAACTTAATAGGTGCAAATTATTCTAAAAAAGAGATGTATACTTCAATTTGTAGGAAAAACAGCTATATATCACCGTAAATAGAAAAAATCCTCAATATCATTGAAAACACTACAGTTTATGGGTTTATAGCAATATAATAAGTACAACTAATGGGTATATATACAATAAAAAGCTACACATTTTTTAGAAGAAACTGATGAAAAAAGCTTGCAATATTACCGTTATATCAAATAAAGAACCTCTTACTCTTCTATTTATTAGCTTAATTGTAATGTAAGCTACTTATAGTGTAAAATATCTAAAAAAAAGGGATGTTATACTTAATTTGTAGCAAAACAGCTATATAATCCCACCGATAATAGATAAAATCATTGAAAAAGAACACGATTTGAGGGTTATAAAGGAATTATCATAAGGTAAATCCTTCTATTAATGATATAACACTTACAATTAAAAAGAAACTATGAAAAAACACGTATAATATACAATTGTATCACAATATTGTAGTCTCAAACTCATATTATAAGCTTACAGTAGTTTAAAATAGTAATTTCTAACGAAAACACAACTATAATTCCACATTGAATTTTCTATCAAAAAAAGGGCTGAATAATGTCAATTTAGACATTTGTAGCCCTCAAAAATACATTAAAACACAGTGGAATAAACGTTGTTATTAAGAATAAAATTGATACATAAATTACATGAGAAAATAATATTTTACGCTCATAATATTGTAAAATATTGTTGTTGGAAAAGTGCTGAATAATGGTCAAATTTCGACATTTTTTAGCCTTAAAACTACATTAAATACCTTGAAAAAAAACGGTGTTTTTAAGATTAAAAATTGATTACCTTTAAATTTCATGAAAAATACATATTTTTAGCGCATAACATTGTAAAATATAGTTATTGTCATGAGGAGATCTGAATAATGTTAATTTCGACCTTATTAGATTCAAAATACATTAAAAATTCTTGAAAAAAACATTGTTGTTAGGATTGAAAATGATATATAAATTTCATGAAAAATACATATTTTTAGCTATAATTTTGTTAAAAAATATAGTTGTACCAAATGAGTAAAAAGCTATTACCTACGGATATAAAGAAATATACTTCCAATTGTAGAAAAAAAACAATCTTCACTGATAGCTAGCTAAAATCATTGAAAAACCACTACATTTTATGGGTTCTATAGCAATATGATAACGTAAACACTACTTGTATAGATACAAATAACGGCTACAGTGTTACAATAAACTATGAAAAAAACGGACTTGAATATACCGTTATATCACAATAAAATCCTATTGCTCTACTATTTATTAGCATTAATGTAATGTAAGCTACTTATACGTCCAAATTATTCAAAAAAAAGGATTGTATACTTCAATTTGTAGGAAAACACTATATATCACGATAACTAGCTAAAATCATTGAAAAGAACACATTTTGAGGGTATAAAGCATTATCATAAGGTAAATTCCTTCTATTAATGATATAACACTACAATTAAGAAGAAACTATGAAAAACACGTATAATATACAATTGTATCACAATATAGAGTCTCAAACTCCTATTATAAGCTTACAGTAGATTAAAATAGCAATTTCTAATGAAAACAACTATAATTCCACATTTTGAATTTCTCTATCAAAAAAAGGGCTGAATAATGTCAATTTTCGTTATTTTTTAGCCCTTCAAAAATACATTAAAACACTTGAAAAAACGTTGTTTCTAAGATTAAAATTGATACATAATTTTCATGAAAAATACACATTTTAAGCTCATAATATTGTAAAATATAGTTGTGTAAAAGTGCTGAATAATGTCAAATTTCGACATTTTTTAGGCTTTCAAAAATACATTAAAATACTAGGAAAAACGTTGTTTTTAAGATTAAAATTGATACCTAAATTTCATGAAAAATATATATTTTTAGCTCATAACATATCAAAATATAGTTGTGTAAAAGTGCTGCATAATGTCTAATTTCGATTTTTTTTAGCCCTTCAAAAATACATTAAAATACTTGAAAAAACATTATTTTTAAGATTAAAATTGATATCTAAATTTCATGAAATATACATATTTTTAGCTATTAATTTTGTAAAATATAGTTGTAGCAAATATAAAAAGCTATTTAGCTACAGATATAAAGAAATATACTTCAATTTGTAGAAAAAAAACAACTCTTCAATGATAACTAGCTAAAATCATTGAAAACACAAACATATAGGGTTTATAGCATTATGATAAGTAAAACTACTTGTATATATACAATAACGCTACAGTTTACAGGAAACTATGAAAAATGCTTGCAATATACCGTTATATCACAATAAATAACCTCTTACTCTTTTATTTAATAGCTTAAAGTAATGTAAGCTACTTATAGGTGCAAATTATTCTAAAAAAAGGATTTTATACTTCAATTTGTAGGAAAACAGCTATATATCACTAAATAACTAGCTAAAATCATTGAACACACTACATTTTATGGGTTTATAGCAATATAATAAGTAAAACTACTTGTATATATACAATAACGCTACAGTTTAGAAGAAACTATGAAAAACGCTTGCAATATAGCGTTATATCACATTAAATAATCTCTTACTCTTCTATTTAATAGCTTAATGTAATGTAATCTACTTATAGGTGCAAATTATTCTAAAAAGAGGATTTTATACTTCAATTTGTAGGAAAACAGCTATATATCACCGATAAATAGCTAATATCATTGAAAACACTACATTTTATGGGTTTATAGCAATATAATAAGTAAAACTACTTGTATATATACAATAACGCTACATTTTAGAAGAAACTATGAAAAACGCTTGCAATATACCGTTATATCACAATAAAGAACCTCTTACTCTTCTATTTATTAGCTTAATGTAATGTAAGCTACTTATAGGTGTAAATTATTCTAAAAAAAGGATTGTATACTTCAATTTGTAGGAAAACAGCTATATATCACCGATAACTAGCTAAAATCATTGAAAAGAACACATTTTGAGGGTATAAAGCATTATCATAAGATAAATTCCTTCTATTAATGATATAACACTACAATTAAAAAGAAACTATGAAAAACACGTATAATAAACAATTGTATCACAATATAGAGTCTCA
Organism: Chionoecetes opilio; assembly: GCA_016584305.1. Taxonomy (NCBI): domain Eukaryota; kingdom Metazoa; phylum Arthropoda; class Malacostraca; order Decapoda; family Majidae; genus Chionoecetes; species Chionoecetes opilio. The sequence continues at coordinate 8,882 of JACEEZ010017981.1, forward strand.
AACTCCTATTATAAGCTTACAGTAGATTAAAATAGCAATTTCTAATGAAAACAACTATAATTCCACATTTTGAATTTCTCTATCAAAAAAAGGGCTGAATAATGTCAATTTTCGTTATTTTTTAGCCCATCAAAAATACATTAAAACACTTGAAAAAACGTTGTTTCTAAGATTAAAATTGATACATAATTTTCATGAAAAATACACATTTTAAGCTCATAATATTGTAAAATATAGTTGTGTAAAAGTGCTGAATAATGTCAAATTTCGACATTTTTTAGGCTTTCAAAAATACATTAAAATACTAGGAAAAACGTTGTTTTTAAGATTAAAATTGATACCTAAATTTCATGAAAAATATATATTTTTAGCTCATAACATATCAAAATATAGTTGTGTAAATGTGCTGCATAATGTCTAATTTCGATTTTTTTTAGCCCTTCAAAAATACATTAAAATACTTGAAAAAACATTATTTTTAAGATTAAAATTGATATCTAAATTTCATGAAAAATACATATTTTTAGCTATTAATTTTGTAAAATATAGTTGTAACAAATATAAAAAGCTATTTACCTACAGATATAATGAAATATACTTCAATTTGTAGAAAAAAAACAATCTTCACTGATAACTAGCTAAAATCATTGAAAACACTACATTTTATGGGTTTATAGCAATATGATAAGTAAAACTACTTATATATATACAATAACGCTACAGTTTACAAGAAACTATGAAAAACGCTTGCAATATACCGTTATATCACAATAAATAACCTATTGCTCTTCTATTTATTAGCTTAATGTAATGTAAGCTACTTATAGGTGCAAATTATTTTAAAAAAAGGATTGTATACATCAATTTGTAGGAAAACTGCTATATATCACCGAATACTAGCTAAAATCATTGAAAAGAACACATTTTGAGGGTATAAAGCATTATCATAAGGTAAATTCTTTCTATTAATGATATAACACTACAATTAACAAGAAACTATCAAAAAAACGTGTCATATACAATTGTATCACAATATAGTCTCAAACTCCTATTATAAGCTTACAGTAGTTTAAAATAGCAATTTCTAACGAAAGCAACTATAATACCACATTTTAAATTTCTGTATCAAAAAAAGGGCTGAATAATGTCAATTTTCGACTTTTTTAGCCCTTCAAAAATACATTAAAACACTTGAAAAAACGTTGTTTCTAAGATTAAAATTGATACATAATTTTCATTAAAAAATATAATTTTAAGCTATAATATTGTAAAATATTGTTTGTGTAAAAGTGCTGATAATGTCAAATTTCGACATTTTTTAGGCTTTCAAAAATACATTAAAATACTTGGAAAAAACGTTGTTTTAAGATTAAAATTGATATCTAAATTCATGAAAAATACATATTTTTAGCTATTAATTTTGTAAAATATAGTTGTAGCAAATATAAAAAGCTATTTAGCTACAGATATAAAGAAATATACTTCAATTAGTAGAAAAAAATTACTTTTCACTGATAACTAGCTGAAATCATTGAAAACACTACATTTTATGGGTTTATAGCAATATGATAAGTAAAACTATTTGTATATATACAATAACGCTACAGTTTACAAGAAACTATGAAAAACGCTTGCAATATACCGTTATATAGCAATAAATAGCCTCTTACTCTTCTATTTAATAGCTTAATGTAATGTAAGCTACTTATAGGTGCAAATTATTCTAAAAAGAGGATTTTATACTTCAATTGTAGGAAAACAGCTATATATCACTGATAACTAGCTAAAATCATTGAAAACACTACATTTTATGGGTTTTTAGCAATATAATAAGTAAAACTACTTGTATATATACAAAAACGCTACAGTTTAGAAGAAACTATGAAAAACGCTTGCATTATACCGTTATATCACAATAAATAACCTCTTACTCTTCTATTTAATAGCTTAATGTAATGTAAGCTACTTATAGGTGCAAATTATTCTAAAAAGAGGATTTTATACTTCAATTTGTAGGAAAACAGCTATATATCACCGATAAATAGCTAATATCATTTAAAACACTACATTTTATGGGTTTATAACAATATGTTAAGTAAAACTACTTGTATATATACAATACCGCTACAGTTTACAAGAAACTATGAAAAACGCTTGCAATATACCGTTATATCACAATAAATAACCTCTTACTCTTCTATTTATTAGCTTAATGTAATGTAAGATACTTATAGGTGCAAATTATTCTAAAAAAAGGATTGTATACTTCAATTTGTAGGAAAAAAGCTATATATCACCGATAAATAGCTAATATCATTGAAAACACTACATTTTATGGGTTTATAGCAATATGATAAGTAAAACTACTTGTATATATACAATAACGCTACAGTTTACAAGAAACCAGGAAAAACGCTTGCAATATACACAATATATCACAATAAATAACCTCTTAATCTTCTATTTAATAGCTTAACGTAATGTAAGCTACTTATAGGTGCAAATTATTCTAAAAAGAGGATTTTATACTGCAATTGTAGGAAAACAGCTCCATATCACTGATAACTAGCTAAAATCATTGCAAACACTACATTTTATGTGTTTATAGCAATACAATAAGTAAAACTACTTGTATATATACAATAACGCTACAGTTTAGAAGAAACTATGAAAAACGCTTGCAATATACCGTTATATCACAATAAATAACCTCTTACTCTTCTATTTAATAGCTTAATGTAATGTAAGCTACTTATAGGTGCAAATTATTCTAAAAAGAGGATTTTATACTTCAATTTGTAGGAAAACAGCTATATATCACCGATAAATAGCTAATATCATTGAAAACACTACATTTTATGAGTTTATAGCAATATAATAAGTAAAACTACTTGTATATATACAATAACGCTACAGTTTAGAAGAAACTATGAAAAACTCTTGCAATATACCGTTATATCACAATAAATATCCTCTTACTCTTCTATTTAATAGTTTAATGTAATGTAAGCTACTTATAGGTGCAAATTAATCTAAAAAGATTATTTTATACTTCAATTTGTATGAAAACAGCTATATATCACCGATAGATAGCTATTATCATTGAAAACACTACATTATATGGGTTTATATCAATATGTTAAGTAAAACTACTGGTATATATACAATAACGCTACAGTTTACAAGAAACTATGAAAAACGCTTGCAATATACCGTTATATCACAATAAATAACCTCTTACTCTTCTATTTAATAGCTTAATGTAATGTAAGCTACTTATAGGTGCAAATTATTCGAAAAAGAGGATTTTATACTTCAATTTGTAGGAAAACAGCCATATATCACTGATAACTAGCTAAAATCATTGAAAACACTACATTTTATGGGTTTATAGCAATATAATAAGTAAAACAACTTGTATATATACAATAACGCTACAGTTTACAAGAAACTATGAAAAACGCTTGCAATATACCGTTATATCACAATAAATAACCTCTTACTCTTCTATTTAATAGCTTAATGTAATGTAAGCTACTTATAGGTGCAAATTATTCTAAAAAGAGGATTTTATAGTTCAATTTGTAGGAAAACAGCTATATATCACCGATAAATAGCTAATATCATTGAAAACACTACATTTTATGGGTTTATAGCAATATGGTAAGTAAAACTGCTTGTTTATATACAATAACGCTACAGTTTATAAGAAACTATGAAAAAGGCTTGCAATATACCGTTATATCACAATAAATACCCTCTTACTCTTCTATTTATTAGCTTAATGTAATGTAAGCTACTTATACGTCCAAATTATTCTAAAAAAAGGATTGTATACTTCAATTTGTAGGAAAACAACTATATATCACCGATAACTAGCTAAAATCATTGAAAAGAACATATTTTGAGGGTACATAAGGTAAATTCCTTCTATTAATGATATAACACTACAATTAAGAAGAAACTATGAAAAACACGTATAATATACAATTGTATCACAATATAGAGTCTCAAACTCCTATTATAAGCTTACAGTAGATTAAAATAGCAATTTCTAATGAAAACAACTATAATTCCACATTTTGAATTTATCTATCAAAAAAAGGGCTGAATAATGTCAATTTTCGACATTTTTTAGCCCTTCAAAAATACATTAAAACACTTGAAAAAACGTTGTTTCTAAGATTAAAATTGATACATAATTTTCATGAAAAATACACATTTTAAGCTCATAATATTGTAAAATATAGTTGTGTAAAAGTGCTGAATAATGTCAAATTTCGACATTTTTTAGGCTTTCAAAAATACATTAAAATACTAGGAAAAACGTTGTTTTTAAGATTAAAATTGATACCTAAATTTCATGAAAAATATATATTTTTAGCTCATAACATTGTAAAATATAGTTGTGTAAAAGTGCTGAATAATGTCTAATTTCGATTTTTTTTAGCCCTTCAAAAATACATTAAAATACTTGAAAAAACATTATTTTTAAGATTAAAATTGATATCTAAATTTCATGAAAAATACATATTTTTAGCTATTAATTTTGTAAAATATAGTTGTAGCAAATATAAAAAGCTATTTAGCTACAGATATAAAGAAATATACTTCAATTTGTAGAAAAAAAACAACTCTTCAATGATAACTAGCTAAAATCATTGAAAACACTACATTTTATGGGTTTATAGCATTATGATAAGTAAAACTACTTGTATATATACAATAACGCTACAGTTTACAGGAAACTATGAAAAATGCTTGCAATATACCGTTATATCACAATAAATAACCTCTTACTCTTTTATTTAATAGCTTAAAGTAATGTAAGCTACTTATAGGTGCAAATTATTCTAAAAAAAAGGATTTTATACTTCAATTTGTAGGAAAACAGCTATATATCACTGATAACTAGCTAAAATCATTGAACACACTACATTTTATGGGTTTATAGCAATATAATAAGTAAAACTACTTGTATATATACAATAACGCTACAGTTTAGAAGAAACTATGAAAAACGCTTGCAATATACCGATATATCACATTAAATAATCTCTTACACTTCTATTTAATAGCTTAATGTAATGTAATCTACTTATAGGTGCAAATTATTCTAAAAAGAGGATTTTATACTTCAATTTGTAGGAAAACAGCTATATATCACCGATAAATAGCTAATATCATTGAAAACACTACATTTTAAGGGTTTATAGCAATATAATAAGTAAAACTACTTGTATATATACAATAACGCTACATTTTAGAAGAAACTATGAAAAACGCTTGCAATATACCGTTATATCACAATAAAGAACCTCTTACTCTTCTATTTATTAGCTTAATGTAATGTAAGCTACTTATAGGTGTAAATTATTCTAAAAAAAGGATTGTATACTTCAATTTGTAGGAAAACAGCTATATATCACCGATAACTAGCTAAAATCATTGAAAAAAACACATTTTGAGGGTATAAAGCATTATCATAAGATAAATTCCTTCTATTAATGATATAACACTACAATTAAAAAGAAACTATCAAAAAAACGTGTAATATACAATTGTATCACAATATAGAGTCTCAAACTCCTATTATAAGCTTACAGTAGTTTAAAATAGCAATTTCTAACGAAAGCAACTATAATACCACATTTTGAATTTCTGTATCAAAAAAAGGGCTGAATAATGTCAATTTTCGACCTTTTTTAGCCCTTCAAAAATACATTAAAACACTTGAAAAAACGTTGTTTCTAAGATTAAAATTGATACATAATTTTCATTAAAAATACATATTTTAAGCTCATAATATTGTAAAATATAGTTGTGTAAAAGTGCTGCATAATGTCAAATTTCGACATTTTTTAGGCTTTCAAAAATACATTAAAATACTTGGAAAAACGTTGTTTTTAAGATTAAAATTGATATCTAAATTTCATGAAAAATACATATTTTTAGCTATTAATTTTGTAAAATATAGTTGTAGCAAATATAAAAAGCTATTTAGCTACAGATATAAAGAAATATACTTCAATTAGTAGAAAAAAATTACTTTTCACTGATAACTAGCTGAAATCATTGAAAACACTACATTTTATGGGTTTATAGCAATATGATAAGTAAAACTATTTGTATATATACAATAACGCTACAGTTTACAAGAAACTATGAAAAACGCTTGCAATATACCGTTATATAGCATAATAGCCTCTTACTCTCTATTTAATAGCTTAATGTAATGTAGCTACTTATAGGTGCAATTATTCTAAAAACGAGGCTTTTAATACTTCAATTTGTAGGAAAACAGCTATATAATCACTGTAATCGCTTAAAATCATGAAAACACTACATTTAATGGGTTTTTAGCAATATAAAATAAAACCTACTTGTAATATATACAATAACGCTACAGTTTAAGAAGAAACTATGAAAAACGCTTGCATTATACCCGTTCAATCAACAATAATAACCTCTTACTCCTTCTATTTTACTAGCTTAATGTTATGTAAGCTAAGCTTAATAGGTGGCAAATTCTTCTAAAAGAGGATTTATACTTCAAATTTGTATGAAAACAGTTATTAATATCACCGATAGATAGCTATTATCATTGAAACCACTACTTATATGGGTTTATTAAGCAATATGTTTAAGTAAAACTACTTGTAATATATACAATAACGCTTACAGTTTACAAGAAATTATGAAAAATGCTTTGGGCAATATACCGTTATAATCACAATAAATTAACCTCTTGCTCTTCTATTTAATAGCTTATGTAATTTAAGCTACTTATAGAGCAAATTATTCTAAAAGAGGATTTTATACTTCAATTTGTAGGAAAACAGCTAATTACCCCGATAATGCTAATATCATTGAAAACACTACATTTTATGGGTTTTATAACAATATGTTAAGTAAAACTACTTGTATTATACAATAAAACAACCCGTGGGCCCCACCCACCCCCACCTTTTACCGTTTACAAGAAACGATGAAAAGACGCTTGCAAATATACCGTTATATCACAATAAATAACCTCTTACTCCTTTCTTTTATTAGCTTAATGTAATGGTAAGCTACTGATAGGTGCAATTATTCGAAAAAAGTTTTGTATACTTCAATTTGTAGAAAACTCTATATATCCCGATAAATAGCTTAATATCATGAAAACACTACATTTTCTGGTTTATAGCAATATGATAATAACACTATTGTATATATCCATACGCTACAGTCTTACAAGAAAACCAGGAACACGCTTGCAATATACACAATATATCACAATAAATAACCTCTTACTCTTTCTATTTAATAGATTAACGTGATTTAAGCTACTTAATAGGTGCAATTATTCTAACAAGAGTTTTATTACTTCAATTTGGTAGGAAAACAGCTACATATCACTATAACTAACTAGAGCTAAAATCATTGAAACACTACATTTTATGTGTTTATAGCATAATAAGTAAACTACTTGTTATAGTCAATAACGCTACAGTTTAGAAGAACATGAAAAACGCTTGCAATATTCCGTATATCAAAATAATTACCTTTACCTTCTATTTAATAGCTTAATGTAATGTACTCTACTTTATAGGTGCAATTATTCTAAAAAGCAGATTAATCCTTCAATTTGTAGGAAAACATCTATATATCACCAGGTACATAGCTACTATCATTGAAAACATTACATTTTATGGGTTATATAGCATATAATAAGTAAAACTACGTGTATTATTACAATACGCGTACAGTTTAGATGAAACTATGAAAAACTCTTGCATATACCGTTATATCACAATACATCTCCTTTACTCTTCTATTTAATATTTTTATGTATGGAAGCTACTAATATGGTGCACTTAATCTAAAAAAGATTATTTATACTTCATTTGTAGAAAACGCTATATCTCACCGATAGATAGCTATTTATCATTGAAAACACTACATTATATGGGTTTTATATCAAAATATGTTAAGTAAACTACTGGTATATATACAAAACGCTATCAGTTACAAGAAACTATGAAAAACGCTTGCAATATACCGTTATATCACAATAAATAACCTCTTACTCTTCTATTTAATAGCTTAATGTAATGTAAGCTACTTATAGGTGCAAATTATTCTAAAAAGAGGATTTTATACTTCAATTTGTAGGAAAACAGCCATATATCACTGATAACTAGCTAAAATCATTGAAAACACTACATTTTATGGGTTTATAGCAATATAATAAGTAAAACAACTTGTATATATACAATAACGCTACAGTTTACAAGAAACTATGAAAAACGCTTGCAATATACCGTTATATCACAATAAATAACCTCCTACTCTTCTATTTAATAGCTAAATGTAATGTAAGCTACTTATAGGTGCAAATTATTCTAAAAAGAGGATTTTATAGTTCAATTTGTAGGAAAACAGCTATATATTACCGATAAATAGCTAATATCATTGAAAACACTACATTTTATGGGTTTATAGCAATATGGTAAGTAAAACTGCTTGTATATATACAATAACGCTGCAGTTTATAAGAAACTATGAAAAAGGCTTGCAATATACCGTTATATCACAATAAATACCCTCTTACTCTTCTATTTATTAGCTTAATGTAATGTAAGCTACTTATACGTCCAAATTATTCTAAAAAAAGGATTGTATACTTCAATTTGTAGGAAAACAACTATATATCACCGATAACTAGCTAAAATCATTGAAAAGAACACATTTTGAGGGTATAAAGCATTATCATAAGGTAAATTCCTTCTATTAATGATATAACACTACAATTAACAAGAAACTATCAAAAAAACGTGTAATATACAATTGTATCACAATATAGAGTCTCAAACTCCTATTATAAGCTTACAGTAGATTAAAATAGCAATTTCTAATGAAAACAACTATAATTCCACATTTTGAATTTATCTATCAAAAAAAGGGCTGAATAATGTCAATTTTCGACATTTTTTAGCCCTTCAAAAATACATTAAAACACTTGAAAAAACGTTGTTTCTAAGATTAAAATTGATACATAATTTTCATGAAAAATACACATTTTAAGCTCTTAATATTGTAAAATATAGTTGTGTAAAAGTGCTGAATAATGTCAAATTTCGACATTTTTTAGGCTTTCAAAAATACATTAAAATACTAGGAAAAACGTTGTTTTTAAGATTAAAATTGATACCTAAATTTCATGAAAAATATATATTTTTAGCTCATAACATATCAAAATATAGTTGTGTAAAAGTGCTGCATAATGTCTAATTTCGATTTTTTTTAGCCCTTCAAAAATACATTAAAATACTTGAAAAAACATTATTTTTAAGATTAAAATTGATATCTAAATTTCATGAAAAATACATATTTTTAGCTATTAATTTTGTAAAATATAGTTGTAGCAAATATAAAAAGCTATTTAGCTACAGATATAAAGAAATATACTTCAATTTGTAGAAAAAAAACAACTCTTCAATGATAACTAGCTAAAATCATTGAAAACACTACATATATGGGTTTATAGCATTATGATAAGTAAAACTACTTGTATATATACAATAACGCTACAGTTTACAGGAAACTATGAAAAATGCTTGCAATATACCGTTATATCACAATAAATAACCTCTTACTCTTTTATTTAATAGCTTAAAGTAATGTAAGCTACTTATAGGTGCAAATTATTCTAAAAAAAGGATTTTATACTTCAATTTGTAGGAAAACAGCTATATATCACTGATAACTAGCTAAAATCATTGAACACACTACATTTTATGGGTTTATAGCAATATAATAAGTAAAACTACTTGTATATATACAATAACGCTACAGTTTAGAAGAAACTATGAAAAACGCTTGCAATATACCGTTATATCACATTAAATAATCTCTTACTCTTCTATTTAATAGCTTAATGTAATGTAATCTACTTATAAGTGCAAATTATTCTAAAAAGAGGATTTTATACTTCAATTTGTAGGAAAACAGCTCTATATCACCGATAAATAGCTAATATCATTGAAAACACTACATGTTATGGGTTTATAGCAATATAATAAGTAAAACTACTTGTATATATACAATAACGCTACAGTTTACAAGAAACTATGAAAAACTCTTGCAATATACCGTTATATCACAATAAATAACCTATTGCTCTACTATTTATTAGCTTAATGTAATGTAAGCTACTTATAGGTGCAAATTATTTTAAAAAAAGGATTATACTTGTATTTGTAAGAAAACTGCTATATATCACCGAATACTAGCTAAAATCATTGAAAAGAACACATTTTGAGGGTACAAAGCATTATCATAAGGTAAATTCCTTCTATTAATGATATAACACTACAATTAACAAGAAACTATCAAAAAAACGTGTAATATACAATTGTATCACAATATAGAGTCTCAAACTCCTATTATAAGCTTACAGTAGTTTAAAATAGCAATTTCTAACGAAAGCAACTATAATACCACATTTTGAATTTCTGTATCAAAAAAAGGGCTGAATAATGTCAATTTTCGACCTTTTTTAGCCCTTCAAAGATACATTAAAACACTTGAAAAAACGTTGTTTTTAAGTTTAAAATTGATAAATAAATTTTCATTAAAAATACATATTTTAAGTTCATAATATTGTAAAATATAGTTGTGTAAAAGTGCTGCATAATGTCAAATTTCGACATTTTTTAGGCTTTCAAAAATACATTAAAATACTTGGAAAAACGTTGTTTTTAAGATTAAAATTGATATCTAAATTTCATGAAAAATACATATTTTTAGCTATTAATTTTGTAAAATATAGTTGTAGCAAATATAAAAAGCTATTTAGCTACAGATATAAAGAAATATACTTCAATTAGTAGAAAAAAT
>JACEEZ010017981.1:21663-48603 GCA_016584305.1 Chionoecetes opilio
AATATCTAAATCATTGAAAATTAGGATAAATTGTTTTGCATACAGTTACAGAATATGAAAACGCTGCAATATACCGTTATATCAAATAATACCTATTACTCTTCTATTTAATAGCTTAATGTAATGTAAGCTACTTATAGGTGCAAATTATTCTCAAAAGAGGATTTTATACTTCAATTTGTAGGAAAACAGCTATATATCACTGATAACTAGCTAAAATCATTGAAAACACTACATTTTATGGGTTTATAGCAATATAATAAGTAAAACTACTTGTATATATACAATAACGCTACAGTTTACAAGAAACTATGAAAAACGCTTGCAATATACCGTTATATCACAATAAATATCCTCTTACTCTTCTATTTAATAGCTTAATGTAATGTAAGCTACTTATAGGTGCAAATTAATCTAAAAAGAGGATTTTATACTTCAATTTGTAGGAAAACAGCTATATATCACCGATAGATAGCTAATATCATTGAAAACACTACATTATATGGGTTTATATCAATATGTTAAGAAAAACTACTTGTATATATACAATAACGCTACAGTTTACAAGAAACTATGAAAAACGCTTGCAATATACCGTTATATCACAATAAATAACCTATTGCTCTTCTATTTATTAGCTTAATGTAATGTAAGCTACTTATAGGTGCAAATTATTTTAAAAAAAGGATTATACTTGTATTTGTAGGAAAACTGCTATATATCACCGAATACTAGCTAAAATCATTGAAAAGAACACAATTTGAGGGTATAAAGCATTATCATCAGGTAAATTCCTTCTATTAATGATATAACACTACAATTAACAAGAAACTATCAAAAAAACGTGTAATATACAATTGTATCACAATATAGAGTCTCAAACTCCTATTATAAGCTTACAGTAGTTTAAAATAGCAATTTCTAACGAAAACAACTATAATTCCACATTTTGAATTTCTCTATCAAAAAAAGGGCTGAATAATGTCAATTTTCGACATTTTTTAGCCCTTCAAAAATACATTAAAACACTTGAAAAAACGTTGTTTCTAAGATTAAAATTGATACATAATTTTCATGAAAAATACATATTTTAAGCTCATAATATTGTAAAATATAGTTGTGTAAAAGTGCTGAATAATGTCAAATTTCGACATTTTTTAGGCTTTCAAAAATACATTAAAATACTTGGAAAAACGTTGTTTTTAAGATTAAAATTGATACCTAAATTTCATGAAAAATAATTTTTTTAGCTCATAACATTGTAAAATATAGTTGTGTAAAAGTGCTGAATAATGTAAAATTTCGACGTTATTTAGCATTTCAAAAATACATTAAAATTCTTGAAAAAACATTGTTTTTAGGATTGAAATTGATATCTAAATTATATGAAAAATACATATTTTTAGCTATTAATTTTGTAAAATATAGTTGTAACAAATATAAAAAGCTATTTACCTACAGATATAAAGAAATATACTTCAATTTGTAGAAAAAAACCAATCTTCACTGATAACTAGCTAAAATCATTGAAAACACTACATTTTATGGGTTTATAGCAATATGATAAGTAAAACTACTTGTATATATACAATAACGCTACAGTTTACAAGAAACTATGAAAAACGCTCGCAATATACCGTTATATCACAATAAATAACCTATTGCTCTTCTATTTATTAGCTTAATGTAATGTAAGCTACTTATAGGTGCAAACTATTTAAAAAAAAGGATTATACTTGTATTTGTAGGAAAACTGCTATATATCACCGAATACTAGCTAAAATCATTGAAAAGAACACAATTCGAGGGTATAAAGCATTATCATAAGGTAACTTCCTTCTATTAATGATATAACACTACAATTAACAAGAAAACTATCAAAAAACGTGTAATATACAATTGTATCACAATATAGAGTCTCAAAACTCCTATTATAAGCTTACAGTAGTTTAAAATGCATTTTCTAACGAAAGGGAAACTATAATACCACATTTTGAATTTCGTATCGAAAAAAGGGCTGCATAATGTCCCAATTTTCGTCCCCTTTTTTTGCCCTTCAAAAATACATTAAAAAACTGAAAAAATGTTTGTTTTCTAAGATTAAAATTGATACAAAAATTTTCATTAAAAATACTAATTTAAGCTCTAATATTGTAAAATATAGTTGTGGAAAAATGCTGCATAATGTCAATTTCGACAAATTTTTTTGGCTTTCAAAATAAAATTAAAATACTTGGGAAAAAAGTTGTTTTTAAGATTAAAATTGATATCTAAAATTTCATGAAAAATACATATTTTTAGCTATTAATTTTGTAAAATATAGTTTAGCAAATATAAAAAGCTATTTAGCTACAGATGTAAAGAAATATACTTCAATTTGTAGAAAAAAAACTACTTTTCAACTGATAATACTGAAATCCCTTGAAAACACTACATTTTATGGGTTTATAGCAAATGATAATAAAACTATTTGTATATATACAATAACGCTAAAGTTTACAAGGGAAACCCATGAAAAAAAGCTTGCAATATACCGTTTTTATAGCAATAAATAGCCTCTTACTCTTCTATTTAATAGCTTTAAAGTAATGTAAGCTACTTATAGGGGCAAATTATCTAAAAAGGATTTATACTTCAATTTGTAGGAAAACAGCTATATATCACTGATAATAGCTAAAATAATTGAAAACACTACATTTTATGGGTTTTTAGCAATAAATAAGTAAAACTACTTGATATATACAATAACGCTACAGTTTAGAAGAAACTATTTAAAAAAACGCTTGCATTATGCCGTTATATCACAATAAATAACCTCTACTCTTCTATTTAATAGCTTAATGCAATGTAACTACTTTATAGGTGCAAATTATTTTTAAAAAGAGGATTTTATACTTCAATTTGTAGGAAAACCCGTTATATATCACCGATAGATAGCTAATATCATGAAAACCCTACATTATATGGGTTTATAGCAATATGTTAAGTAAAACTACTTTGTATATTACAATTAACGCTACAGTTTACAAGAAATTATGAAAAACGCTTGCAATATACCGTTATATCATAATAAAATAACCTATTACTTTCTATTTAATAGCTTAATGTAATTTTAAGCTACTTATAGGAGCAAATTATTCTCAAAGGAGGGTTTTTATACTTCAATTTGTAGGAAAACAGCTATATATCACTGTAACTAGCTAAAATCATTGAAAACACTACATTTTATGGGGTTTTTAGCAAAATAATAAGTAAACTAATTGTATTTTATACAATAACGCTACAGTTTACAAGAAACTATGAAAAAACGCTTGCAATATACCGTTATATCACAATAAATATCCTCTACTTCTCCATTTAATAGCTTAATGTAATGTAAGCTACTTATAGGTGCAAATTAATCTAAAAAGATTAAATTTTTTACCTCAATTTGTAGGGAAACAGCTATATTATCACCGATAGATAGCTAATATCATTGAAAACACTACATTATATGGGTTTATATCAATATGTTAATAAAAACTACTTGTATATATACAATAACGCTACAGTTTACAAGAAACTATGAAAAACGCTTGCAATATACCGTTATATCACAATAAATAACCTCTTACTCTTCTATTTAATAGCTTAATGTAATGTAAGCTACTTATAGGTGCAAATTATTCTAAAAGAGGATTTTATACTTCAATTTGTAGGGAAAACAGCTTTTATATCACCGAAAATAGCTATTATCATTGAAAACACTACATTTTATGGGTTTATACCAATATGGTAAGTAAAATGCTTGTTTTATATACAATAACGCTACAGTTTATAAAAACTATGAAAAACGCTTGCGATTTTACCGTTTTTATCACAATAAATACCCTCTTACTCTTCTATTTATTAGCTTAATGTAATGTAAGCTACTTATACGTCCAAATTATTCTAAAAAAAGGATTGTATACTTCAATTTGTAGGAAAACAACTATATCACCGATAACTAGCTAAAATCATTGAAAACACTACATTTTATGGGTTTATAGCAATATAATAAGTAAAACTACTTGTATATATACAATAACGCTACAGTTTATAAGAAACTATGAAAAACGCTTGCAATATACCGTTATATCACAATAAATACCCTCTTACTCTTCTATTTATTAGCTAAATGTAATGTAAGCTACTTATACGTCCAAATTATTCTAAAAAAAGGATTGTATACTTCAATTTGTAGGAAAACAACCATATATCACCGATAACTAGCTAAAATCATTGAAAAGAACACATTTTGAGGGTATAAAGCATTATCATAAGGTAAATTCCTTCTATTAATGATATAACACTACAATTAAGAAGAAACTATGAAAAACACGTATAATATACAGTTGTATCACAATATAGTTTCAAACTTCTATTATAAGCTTACAGTAGATTAAAATAGCAATTTCTAATGAAAACAACTATAATTCCACATTTTGAATTTCTCTATCAAAAAAAGAGCTGAATAATGTCAATTTTCGACATTTTTTAGCCCATCAAAAATACATTAAAACACTTGAAAAAATGTTTTTTCTAAGATTAAAATTGATATATAATTTTCATGAAAAATACACATTTTAAGCTCATAATATTGTAAAATATAGTTGTGTAAAAGTGCTGAATAATGTCAAATTTCGACATTTTTTAGGCTTTCAAAAATACATTAAAATACTTGGAACAACGTTGTTTTTAAGATTAAAATTGATACCTAAATTTCATGAAAAATACATATTTTTAGCTGATAACATTGTAAAATATAGTTGTGTAAAAGTGCTGAATAATGTCTAATTTCGAAATTTTTTAGCCCTTCAAAAATACATTAAAATACTTGAAAAAACATTGTTTTTAAGATTAAAATTGATATCTAATTTTCATGAAAAATACATATTTTTAGCTATTAATTTTGTAAAATATAGTTGTAGCAAATATAAAAAGCTATTTAGCTACAGATGTAACGAAATATACTTCAATTTGTAGAAAAAAATTACTTTTCACTGATAACTAGCTGAAATCATTGAAAACACTACATTTTATGGGTTTATAGCAATATGATAAGTAAAACTATTTGTATATATACAATAACGCTACAGTTTACAAGAAACTATGAAAAACGCTTGCAATTACCGTTATATAGCAATAATATCTTCTCTTCTATTTATAGCTTAATGTAATGGTAGNTTTGAAATGGCTCCTGCTTTAGGCTAACCCTGACGTCCCTCCAGGATTGAGTGTCCTTGTTAACCGTAACCTCAATGTTGATCTACGGTATCCGCCCAAAAGGGGATTATTGCTGGACCTCTGCACTGAGAAATTACCTTGCTGGAAGGCTCTATGTACATCAGGATTTTTTTCCGGAAGATTTGTCATTTCAGCAAAGTATGCAGATAGGTACCTGGCATAGTTGATCTTATCGTAGGCAAAACACCATGGGATCAAAGTTCTAATGCCATTGATGTGCAAATCCCAGTTTCCCTCACGAGAAGCACGTAGAAGGCCAAGTATCACGTGCTCTACCATGTCTATGTATGACATCCAAAATTCCGATAGTTCCCCATTGTTGTGGCGGATAACTCCCATAAAGCTGCCACTGCCACAATGCTATCACATGTTTTCTAACTCTAGGCATTTATACCTTCCCAAAAAACACTATCAGCATTCTCGCCCTAATTTGATACCGACCAACCCCCCAGGCTGATCGCCTATTATAAGCTTACAGTAGATTAAAATAGCAATTTCTAATGAAAACAACTATAATTCCACATTTTGAATTTCTCTATCAAAAAAAGAGCTGAATAATGTCAATTTTCGACATTTTTTAGCCCTTCAAAAATACATTAAAACACTTGAAAAAACGTTGTTTCTAAGATTAAAATAGATACATAATTTTCATGAAAAATACACATTTTGAGCTCATAATATTGTAAAATATAGTTGTGTAAAAGTGCTGAATAATGTCAAATTTCGACATTTTTTAGGCTTTCAAAAAAACATTAAAATACTTGGAAAAACGTTGTTTTTAAGATTAAAATTGATACCTAAATTTCATGATAAATACATATTTTTAGCTCATAACATTGTAAAATATAGTTGTGTAAAAGTGCTGAATAATGTCTAATTTCGACATTTTTTAGCCCTTCAAAAATACATTAAAATACTTGAAAAAACATTGTTTTTAAGAATAAAATTGATATCTAATTTTCATGAAAAATACATATTTTTAGCTATTAATTTTGTAAAATATAGTTGTAGCAAATATAAAAAGCTATTTAGCTACAGATATAAAGAAATATACTTCAATTTGTAGAAAAAAAAAACTCTTCAATGATAACTAGCTAAAATCATTGAAAACACTACATTTTATGGGTTTATAGCATTATGATAAGTAAAACTACTTGTATATATACAATAACGCTACAGTTTACAGGAAACTATGAAAAACGCTTGCAATATACCGTTATATCACAATAAATAACCTCTTACTCTTCTATTTAATAGCTTAAAGTAATGTAAGCTACTTATAGGTGCAAATTATTCTAAAAAAAAGATTTTATACTTCAATTTGTAGGAAAACAGCTATATATCACTGATAACTAGCTAAAATCATTGAACACACTACATTTTATGGGTTTATAGCAATATAATAAGTAAAACTACTTGTATATATACAATAACAATAACGCTAATAACTACAATAACGCTACAGTTTAGAAGAAACTATGAAAAAAGCTTGCAATATACCGTTATATCACATTAAATAATATCTTACTCTTCTATTTAATAGCTTAATGTAATGTAATCAACTTATAGGTGCAAATTATTCTAAAAAGAGGATTTTATACTTCAATTTGTAGGAAAACAGCTATATATCACCGATAAATAGCTAATATCATTGAAAACACTACATTTTATGGGTTTATAGCAATATAATAAGTAAAACTACTTGTATATATACAATAACGCTACATTTTAGAAGAAACTATGAAAAACGCTTGCAATATACCGTTATATCACAATAAAGAACCTCTTACTCTTCTATTTATTAGCTTAATGTAATGTAAGCTACTTATAGGTGTAAATTATTCTAAAAAAAGGATTGTATACTTCAATTTGTAGGCAAACAGCTATATATCACCGATAACTAGCTAAAATCATTGAAAAGAACACATTTTGAGGGTATAAAGCATTATCATAAGGTAAATTCCTTCTATTAATGATATAACACTACAATTAAAAAGAAACTATGAAAAACACGTATAATATACAATTGTATCACAATATAGAGTCTCAAACTCCTATTATAAGCTTACAGTAGTTTAAAATAGCAATTTCTAACGAAAACAACTATAATTCCACATTTTGAAAATCTCTATCAAAAAAAGGGCTGAATAATGTCAATTTTCGACATTTTTTAGCCCTTTAAAAATACATTAAAACACTTGAAAAAACGTTGTTATTAAGAATAAAATTGATAAATAAATTACATGAAAAATACATATTTTAAGCTCATAATATTGTAAAATATAGTTGTGTAAAAGTGCTGAATAATGTCAAATTTCGACATTTTTTAGGCTTTCAAAAATACATTAAAACACTTGAAAAAACATTGTTTTTAAGATTAAACAATTGATACACGAAATTTCATGAAAAATACATATTTTTAGCTCATAACATTGTAAAATATTAGTATTGTAAAAGTGCGAATAATGTAAAAATTTCGACGTTAGTTAGCATTTCAAAAATACATTAAAATTCTTGAAAAAACATTGTTTTTAGGATTGAAATTGAATCTAAATTTCATGACAAAATACTATTTTTAAAGCTATTAATTTTGTAAAATATAGTGAACAAAATATAAAAAAAGCTATTTAACTAGAGATATAATAAAATATACTTCAATTTGTAGAAAAAAACCAATCTTCCACTGATAAATAGCTAAAATCATTGAAAACACTACAGTTTATGGGTTATAGCAATATGATAAGTTAAAACTACTGGTATATATACAATAACGCTACATTTTAACAAGAAACTATGAAAAAACGCTTGCAATAGACCGTATATCACAATAAATAACCTATTTTGCTCTCTATTTAATTAGCTTAATGTAATGTAAGCTAATTATAGGTGCAAATTATTTAAAAAAAGGATTATAATTGTATTTGTAGGAAAAACTGGTATATATCACGAAATAAATACTAGCTAAAATCATTGAAAAGAAACACAATTTGAGGGTAATTAAGCATTATCATAAGTAACTTCCTATCTATTAATGATATAACACTACAATAACAAGGAAACTATCAATAAAAACGTTTTGTAATATACCAATTGTATCACAATCATAGGTCTCAAACCTCCGCTTATAAGCTTACAGTAGTTTAAAATAGCATTTTTCTAACGAAAGCAACTATAATACCACATTTTGAATTTCTGTATCAAAAAAAGCGGCTGAATAATGCAATTTCGAC
The DNA here is from genome assembly GCA_016584305.1 of Chionoecetes opilio. Classification (NCBI taxonomy): domain Eukaryota; kingdom Metazoa; phylum Arthropoda; class Malacostraca; order Decapoda; family Majidae; genus Chionoecetes; species Chionoecetes opilio. Next base: position 30,159 of record JACEEZ010017981.1, read on the forward strand.
ATTTTGTAGCCCTTCAAAAGTACATTAAAACACTTGAAAAAACGTGTTCTAAGATTCAAAATTGAGACATCATTTTCTTAAAAAATACATATTTTAAAGCTCATAATAGTGTAAAAGATAGTTGTGTAAAAGTGCTGCATAAGGTCAAATTCTCGACCATTTTTTTAGGATTTCAAAAATGCATTAAAAGAACTTGGAAAAACGTTGTTTTTTAAAGAAAGAAAAAACTTGATTATCTAAAATTTCTTGAAAAAAATACATATTTTTAAGCTATACTTTTGTAAATATAGTTTTAGCAAATATAAAAAGCTATTTAGCTACAGATGTAAAGAAAATAACTCAATTGTAGAAAAAAAATTCACTTTTCAATTGGATAACTAGCTGGAAATCATGAAAAAACTCCATTTATGGGTTTATCGCAATATGATAAGTAAAACTATTGGTATATATACAAATACACGCTACAGTTACAAGAAACTGATGAAAAACGTTGCACAATATACCGATTATATAGCAATAAATAGCATCTTACTATTATATTTAATAGTTAATGTAATGAAAGCTACTTATAGGTGCAAATTATTCTAAAAGAGGATTTTATTCACTTCATTTGTAGGAAAACAGTAATATCACTGAAACTAGCTAAAATCATTGAAAACCACTACATTATATGGGTTTTATAGCAATATAAATAAGGTAATAAAACTACCTTGTATATAACAATAACGCTTACAGTTTAGAAGAAAACTATGAAAAAAGCTTGCATTATGCCGTTATATCACAATAAATAACCTCCTTACACTTCTATTTAATAGGTTAATGTAATGAAGCTACTTATAGGTGCAAATTATTCAAAAAGAGGATTTTATACTTCAATTTGTAGGAAAAACAGGCCATATATCACTGATAACTAGATAAAATCATTGAAAACACTACATTTTATGGGTTTATAGCAAATATAATAAGTAAAACAACTTGTATATAACAATAAACGTAAGTTTACAAGAAACAATGAAAAAACGCTGCAATATACCGTTATATCACAATAAATAAACTGCTATTCTTCTTTATTTAATAGTCTTAAGGTAATGTAAGCTCACCTTATAGGTGCAAATTATTCTAAAAGAGGATTGTATAGTTGTTCAATTTGAGGTGAAAACAGCTATATATCACCGATAAATAAGCCTAATACTCATTGAAAAAACACTACATTTTATGGGTTTATAGCCAATATGGTAAGTTAAAAACTGCTTGTATATATACAATTAAACGGTACAGTTTATAAGAAAATATGGAAAAGGCTTGCAATATACCGAGTTAGATCACAATAAAATACCCTATTACTCTTCTATTTCTTAGGCTAATGTAATGTAAGCTACTTATACGTTCAAATTATTCCAAAAAAAAAAGGAGTATACTTCACTTTGTAGGAAAAAAAAATAATATCACCGCGATAATAGCTAAAATCATTGGAAAAAAGAACAATTTTGATTTTTTTTTTAAGGCGTATAAAGCAATGATTCATAAGATAAATCCTTCTATAATGAGATAACACTACAATCAAGAAAGAAGAAAACTATGAAAAACACGTATAATATACAATTGTATACAATATAAGTATCAAACTCCTATTATAAGCTGACAGTAAGATTAATAATAGCATTTTCTAATGAAAAACAAACTATAATTCCATTTTGAATTTCTCTATCAAAAAAAAAGGGCTGAATAATGTCAATTTTCGTTATTTTTTAGGCCTCAAAAAATTACATTACAACACTTGAAAAAACGTTGTTTCTACGATTAAAATGATACATAATTTTCATGAAAAATAACATTTAAGGTTCATAATATTGTAAAATATGGTTGTGTAAAATGTGCTGAATAATGTCAAAATTTCGACATTTTTAGGCTTTCAAAAATACATTAAATATAATAGGAAAAACGTTGGTTTTAAGATTAAAATTGCTACCTAAATTTCATTGAAAAAATATATATTTTTAAGTCATAACATATCAAATATAGTTGTGTAAAAGTGCGGCATAATGTCTGATTTCGATTGTTTTTAGCCCTTCAACAAATACATTTTCAAAAGACTTGAAAAAACATTATTTTTAAGATAAAATGATATCCCAAATTCATTGAAATATACATATGTTTATCTATAATTTTGTAAAATATAGTTGGTAGCAAATTAAAAAGGCTATTTAGCTACAGATATAAAGAAATCTACTGTCAAGTTGTAGAAAAAAAACAACCTCTTCAAATGATAACTAGCTAAAATCATTGAAAAACACTAACTATATGGGTGTTATAGCATTATGATATAGTAAAAACGACTTTGTTATATTACAATAACGCTACAGTTTACATGGAAACTAGAAAAAATGCTGCAAATACCGTTATATCACAATAAATAACCTCTCTCTTCTTTTATGTGTAATAGCTTAAAGTAATGTAAGCTACTTATAGGTGTAAATTATTCTAAAAAAAGGATTTTATACTTCAATTTGTAGGAAAACAGCTTTATATCACTGATAACTAGCTAAAAATCATTGAACACACTCACATTTTATGGGGTTATAGCAATATAAATAAGTAAAAACTACTTTTATATTATACAATAACGATACAGTTTAGAAGGAAACTATTGAATCAACGCTTGCAATATAGCGTTTTATATTCACATTAAAATAAATCTTTACTCTTCTATTTAAATAGCTTAATGTAATGTAATCTTACTTATAGGTGCAAATTATTCTAAAAGAGGAGGAGTTTTAACTTCAATTGTAGGGAAAACACTATATATCAACAGATACAATAGCTAATATCATTGGAAAACACTACATTTATGGGTTTTATAGCAAGATAATAAGTAAACTACTTGTATATATACAATACCGCTACATTTTAGAAGAAGAAACTAGAAAAACGCCGTGCAATATACCGTTATATCACAATAAAGAACTCGTAATCTTTCTATATTAGCTTAAGTAATGTAAGCTATTTAGGTGTAAAATTATTCTAAAAACAGGAATTGTATACTTCAATTTGTAGGAAACAGCTATATATCACGATACTAGCTAAAATCATTGAAAGCACACATTTTGAGGGTATAAAGAATTATATAAGAATAAATTCCTTCTATACATGATATAACACTACAATAAAAAGAAACTCCCCCCAAAACCCCCTCCCCCCCACCCAATGAAAAACACGTATAATAAACAATGTACACAATATAGAGTCTTCTCAAACTCCTATTATAAGCTTTACAGTAGTTTAAAATAGCAATTTCTAACGAAAACAAACTATTATTCCACATTTTGATTTCTCTATTCAAAAACAAAAGGCTGAATAATGTCAATTTTCGACATTTTTTAGACCTCCAAAAAATACATTAAAAACACGGAAAAAACGTTGTTATTAAGAATAAAATTGATACCTAAATTAATGAAAAATAAATATTTTATGCTCATAATATTTGTAAAATATAGTTGTTAAAAGTGGGAAATCATGTCAAATTTCGAATTTTTTACGGCTTTCAAAAATACATTAAAAAAATTGAAAAACCATTGTTTTTAAAGATTAGAATTGATACTATATTTCAATGAAAAAATACAGATTTTTAGCGTCATAACATTGTAAAAATTGTAGTATTGTAAAAGTGCGAATAATGTAAAATTTTCGACATTATTTTTAGCCATTTCAGAAATACATTAAAATTCTTGAAAAAACATTGTTATTAGGATGAAATTTGCTATCAAATTCATCGAAAAATACAATTTTTAGCTTATTAATTTTGTTAAAAGTATAGTTGTAACAAATATAAAAAGCTAATTTACCTACAGATATAATGAAAATATACTTCAATTGTAGAAAAAAAAACAATCTTCACTGAAACTACTAAAATCATTGAAAAACAATACATTTTCTGGGTTTATAGCAATATGATAAGTAAAACTACTTATATCATATACACTACACGCTACAGTTTAAAAGAAACTATGAAAAACGCTTTGGCAAATACCGTTATATCACAATTAAATAACCTATTGCCTCTTTCTATTATTAGCTTAATTAATAAGCGACATAGGTGCAAATTATTTAAAAAAAGGAATTGTATACATCAATTTGTAGGAAGAAATGCATATATCACCCGAATAATAGCTAAATCATGAAAAGAACACACTTTTGAGGGTTATACAAGCATTAATCTAAGGTAAATTCTTTCTATTATGATATAACACTACAATTAACAAGAAACTATCAAAAAAAACGGTCATATACAATTGTATCACAATATAGTCTCAAACTCCTATCTAAGCTAACAGTAGGTAAAATAGCAATTTCTAACGAAAGCAACTAATACCACATTGTTCAATTTCTGTATCAAAAAAAAAAGGGTGAATAATGTTCAATTTTCGACTTTTTTAGCCCTCAAAAATACATTAAAACACATTGAAAAAAAAACGTTGTTCTAAGATTAAAATTGATACATAATTTTCATTAAAAATATCATATTTTAAGCTCAAATATTGTAAATATTGTTGTGTAAAAAGTGCTGCATAATGTCAAATTTCGACATTTTTAGGCTTTCAAAACCAATTACATTAAAAATACCTGGAAAAAAACGTTGTTTTTAAGATTTAAAATTGATATCTAATTTCATGAAAAATACTATTTTAGCTATTAATTTTGTAAAATATAGTTGTAGCAATATAAAAAAAGCTATTTAGCTACAGATTATAAAGAAATAACTCAATTAGTAGAAAAAAATGACTTTTCACTGATAACTAGCTGGAAATCATTGAACACACTACATTTTATGGGTTTATAGCATATGATAAGTAAACTATTTGTTATATATACAACTAACGCACAGTTACAAGGGAAACTATGAAAAAAACGCTTGCAATATACCGTTATATAGCAATAAATGCCTCTTACTTTCTATTTAATAGCGTTTAATGTAATGTAAGCTACTATAGGTGCAAATTATTCTAAAAGAGGAATTTTATACTTCAATTTGTAGGAAATACAGCTATATATCACTGATTAACATAGCTAAAATCATTGAAAACACTACATTTTCTGGGTTTTTAGCAACTAGAATAAGTAAACTACTTGTTATATATACAAAAACGCTACAGTTTAGAAGAAACTATGAAAAACGCTTGCATTAGACCGTTATATCACAATACAATAACCTCTTACTCTTCTATTTAATAGCTTAATGTAATGATAAGCTACTTATAGGTGCCAAAAATTATTCTACAAAAGAGGATTTTATACTTCAATGTGTAGGAACAACAGTTATATCATCACCCGATAGATAGCTAATATCATGAAAACACTAATTATATGTGGTTACTTATAGCAATTATGTTTAAGTAAAAACCTACTTGTATATATAACCAATAACGCTACGTTTACAAGAAATAATGAAAAATGTTGCAATATACCGTTATATCACAATAAAGAACCTATTACTCTTCATTTAATAGCTTAATTAATGTAAGCTACTTATAGGTGGCAAATTATTCTAAAAGAGGATTTTATACGTCAATTTGTAGGAAAACAGCCCGGAATATATCACTGATAACTAGCTACTAAAATAATGAAAACACTAATTTTTATGGGTTTATAGCAATATATAAGTAAAAAATACTTGTATCTATACAAATGACGCTAAAGTTTACAAGAACTATGAAAAAACGCTTGCAATATACCGTTAATCACAAGAAATAACCTCTTTACTCTCTCTTTAATAGCTTAATGTAATGTAAGCTAATCTATAGGTGCAAATTATTTCTAAAAAAGAGGATTTATTACTTCAATTTGTAGGAAAACAGCTATATATCACCGATAAATAGCAATATCATTTAAAACACTACATTTTATGGGTTTATAACATATGTTAAGTCTAAAACTACTTGTATATATACAATACCGCTACAGAGTTTACAAGAAACTATGGAAAAACGCTTGCAATATACGTTATAATCACAATAAATAACCTGTCTTACTCTTCTATTTATTAGGCTTAATGTAATGTAAGATACTTATAGGGCAAATTATTCTAAAAAAAAGATTGTATACTTTCAATTTGTAGGAAAAAGCTATATATCTCACGAAAATAAGCTAATATCATTTGAAAACAATACATTTTATAGGGTTCGATAGCATATATGATAAGGTAAAACTACTGTATAATACATATAAACGCTACAGGTTACAAGGAAACCAGGAAAAAAACGCTTGCAATATAAACAATATATCACAAATAAATAAAACCTCTTAATCTTCGATTTAATAGCTTAACCGTAATGTAAGTACTTATAGGTGCAACACATTATTCTAAAAAGAGGATTTTATACTTCAATTGTAGGAAAACCAGCTCCATATCAACGGATAACTAGCTAAATCAATTGCCAAAACACTACATTTTTATGTGTTTAAGAATACAATTAAGTAAAATACTTGTAAATATACAATAACGCTCAGTTTAGAAGAAACGATGAAAAACGATTGCAATATACTCGTTATATCACAATAAATAACCTCTTACTTCTTCTATTTAATGCTTAATGTAATGTAAGCTACTTATAGAGTGCAAATTATTCTAAAAAAGAGGATTTATTACTTCAATTTGTAGGAAAACAGCTATTATATACCGATAACTAGCTAATATCATGAAAACACTACATTTATGAGTTTATAGTAATATAATAAGTAAAATACTTGTATATATACAATAACGCTACAGTTTAGAGGAAACTATGAATAACTCTTGCAATATACCGTTATTATCACATATAAATATCCGATTACTCTTCTAATTTACTCGTTTAATGTAATGTAAGCTACTTATAGGTGCAAATTAATTCAAAAGATTATCTTTTACTTCAAACTTGTATGGGAAAACAGTATATATCACCGCTAGATAGCTATTATCATTGAACAAACACTATATTATATGGGTTTATATCAATATGTGAAGTAAAAACTACTTGTATATAATAAATAACGCTACGTTTGACAAGAACCTATGAAAACGTTGCAATATACCGTTATATCACAATAAATAACTCTACCTCTTAGATGTAATAAGCTTAATGTAATGTAAGCTACTTAAGGTGCAAATTATTCGAAAAGAGGATTTTATACTGTCAATTTGTAGGAAAAAACAGCCATATATCCACTGATAACTAGCTAAAATCATTGAAAACACTACATTTTTTATGGTTTTATAGCAATATAATAAGTAAAACAACTTGTATTAGATACAATAACGCTACAGTTACAAGAAACTATGAAAAACGATGAGCCAATATACGTTATATACAATAAATACCCTCTTACTCTTCTATTTAATTAGCTTAAGTATGCTAAGCTACTTATAGGGCAAATTATTCTAAAAAGAGGATTTATATTTGTTCATTTGTAGGCAAAACAGCTATATATCACCGATAAATAGCTAACATCATTGAAAACACTACATTTTATGGGTTTTAGAGAAATATGGTAAGTAAAACTGCTTGTTTATATACAATAACGCTACAGTTTATAAGAAACTATGAAAAAAGGCTTGCAATATACGTTATATCACAATAAATACCATCTTACTCTTCTATTTTTAGCTTAATGTAATGTAAGCTTACTTATACGTAAATTTATTCTTAACAAAAGGATTGTATATTCAATTTGTAGCGGGAAAAACAACTATATATCACGAAAACTACGCTAAAAATCATTGATTAAAGAATCATATTTTGAGGGTACATAGGTAAATCCTTCTAGTTAATGAATATAACACTACAATTAAAGAAAGAAAACTATGAAAAACATCGTATAATATACAAGGTAATCACAATATAGAGTCTCAAACTCTTATAAGCTTACAGTAGATTTAAATAGCCAATTTCCATGAAAATCAACTATTAATTCACATTTTGAATGTATCTATCAAAAAAAAAAAAAAGGGGCTGAATATAAGTCAATTTTCGACTTTTTTAGCCCTTCAAAAATATATTAAAAACACTTGGAAAAAAACGTTGTTTCTAAGGATTAAAATTGATACATAATTTTCATGAAAATATACACATTTTAAGCTCATAATTATTGGGTAAAATATAGTTGTTGTAAAGTGATGTGAATAATGTCAAATTTCGACATTTTTTAGGCTTTCAAAATACATTAAAATAATAGGAAAACGTTTGTTTTTAAGATTAAAATTGATACCTAAATTTCATGAAAAAATAATATATTTGTTGGCTCAGACATTGTAAAATTATAGTTGTGTAAAAGGGCTGCATAAGGTCTAATTTCGATTTTTTTTAGCCCTTTCAAAAATACATGAAAACTTACGTGAAAAAACATATTTTTAAGTTAAAATTGATAATCTAAAAATTTCATGAAAAATACATATTTTAGCTATTACATTTTGTAAAATATAGATGTAGCAATATAAAAAGCTATTTAGCTACAGATATAAAGAAATATACTACAATTTGTAGAAAAAAAAACAATCTTCAATGGCACCACTAGCTTAAAATCATTGGGAAAACCCTACATTTCGGGTTTATAGCATATGAATAAGTAAAAAATACATTGTTAAATATTACAATAACGCTACAGTTTACAGGAAACTATGAAAATGCTTGCAATATACCGTCTATATCAACAATAAATAAACATTCGTGACTATTTTATTAATAGCTTAAAGTAATGTAAGCTCACTTCTAGGTGCAAATTAATTCTAAAAAAAAAGGATTTATACTTAAAATTTGTAGGAAAAACAGCTAATATCCACTTGATAAAACTAGCTAAAAAGCATGAAACACAACTACATTTATGGGTTTATAAGCAATATGAATAAGTAAAAATACTTGTATATATACAATAACGCCTACAGTTGAGAAGAACACTATGAAAACGCTTGCAATATACCGATATTCATATTAAATATTTTACACTTCTTATTTAAATAGCTTAATGTAATGTAATCTACTTATAGGTGCAAATTATTCTAAAAAGAGAATTGTAAACTGCAATTGTAGGAAAACAGCTATATATCATCACGAATAATAGCTAATAATCATTGAAAACACTACATTTTAAGGGGTTATAGCAATATAATAAGTATAAAAACACTACTTGTATATATACAATTGAAACGCACATTTTAGAAAGAAACTTATGAAAAACGCTTGCAATATACCGTGATATCACAATAAAGAACCTCTTACTGCTTCTATTTATTCGCTAATGTAAGAAGGTATTATAGGTGTAAAATTTATTCTACAAAAGGATTGTATACTTCAATTGTAGAAAAAGATATATATCACCGATAACTAGCTAAATCATTGAAAAAAACACATTTTGAGGGTAATAAAGCATTATCAAAGATAAATTCCTTCTATTAAGATTTATAACACTAAATTTTTTAAAAAAGAAACTATCAAAAAAAAAGTGTAATATTACAATTGTATCACAAATATAGCGCTCAAACTCCTATTAAAGCTTACAGTAGGGTTAAAAATAAGCAATTGCTAATGAACAGCAACTATAATTACCAAATTTTGAATTTCAGTATCAAAAAAAGGGCTGAATAATGTAAATTTCGCCTTTTTTAGCCCTTCTCAAAAATACATTAAAACACTTGAAAAAACGTTGTTTTAAGATTAAAAAATTTAACATAATTTTCATTAAAAATAATATTTTAAGCTCATAAAATGTAAAATTTTTAGTTGTGTAAAAGTGCTGATAAAGTCAAATTTCGACATTTTTAGGTTTCAAAAATACTTAAAAATACTTGGAAAAAAAAGGTTTTTTTTAAAATTAAAATTTATATCTAAATTTCCCCGAAAAAAACATATTTTTAGTATAATTTTTTAAAATATAGGTGCAAATTAAAAAGTATTTTGTACAGATATAAAGAAATATACTTTAATTAGTAGAAAAAAAAATTTCTTTTTTTCTGATAACTAGCTGAAATCATTTAAAACATCATTTTTTGGGTTTATAGCAATATGATAAGAAAACTATTTGTAATAAAAACGCACAGTTTACAAAAAAATAGAAAAACGCTTTCAAAAAAAACCGTTTATAGCAATAAATAGCCTCTTACTCTTCATTAATAGCTTAAGTAATGAAACTACTTTTAGGGCAAATTTTTAAAAAGGGATTTATACTTCAATTTTTAGGGGAAAAAAGTATATATCACGATAACTAGCTAAAATCATTGAAAAACTAATTTTATGGGTTTTTAGCAATATAAAAGTAAAACACTTGTATAATACAAAACGCTACAGTTTAGAAGAAAAATATGAAAAACGCTTGCATTATACCCTTATACACAAAAAATAAACCTCTTACTCTTCTTTTTAATAGCTTAATGTAATGTAAAACTTTAGGTGCAAAATTTTTCAAAAAGAGGATTTTAATCAATTTTTAGGAAAACAGTTAATATCACCGTAGATAGCTAAAACATTTAAAACATACTATATGGGTTTATAGCAATATGTAAGTAAAAAAATACGTATAAAAATAAGCTAAGTTTTCAAGAAATTATGAAAAATGCTTGCAAATACCGTTTTTATAAATAAATAACCCCTTTTCTCTTTATTTTAAAGTTAATGTAAGTAAGCTACTTATAGGTGCAAATTATTCTAAAAAAAAGGATTTTTTTTACTTCAATTTAGGAAAACAGCATATATCACTGATAAACTAGCTAAAATCATTTAAAACCACATTTTTTTGGGTTTAAGCAATTAAAAAAGTAAAAAATCTTTTAAAATACAATGACGCTACAGTTTACAAGAAACATGAAAACGTTCCCAAAATACCGTTTTATCACAATAAATAACCTCTTGCTCTTCTATTTTAAAAGTTAAGTAAAGTAAGCACTTATAGGTGCAAAAATTTTTCTAAAAAGGGATTTTATACTTCAAATTTTAAAGGGAAAAAAGTAATATCACCGATAAATAGCTAATATCATTTAAAAACACTTTTAGGGTTTATAACAATATGTAAGGAAAACTATTGTAAATACAATACCCCTACAGTTTTCAAGAAAAAATGAAAAAACGCTTGCAATACCGTTATACACAATAAATAAATCTTACTCTTTATTTATTGCTTTAAAGTAAAGTAAGTACTTATAGGTGAAATTATTTTAAAAAAAAGGATTTTATACTTAAATTTTTAGGAAAACAGAATATCACCGATAAATAGTAATTCATTTAAAACACTACATTTTTTGGGTTTTAGAATATGATAAGTAAAACTACTTTAATTACAAAAAAGCTACAGTTTTTCAAGAAACCAGGAAAAAAAGCTTGCAATATACACAAATACACAATAAATAACCTCTTTCTTTCTATTTTAAAAGCTTTAAAGAATTAAGCTACTTTTAGGTGCAAATTTTTCTAAAAAAAAAGGATTTTATACTTCAAATTTGTAGGAAAACAGTACTATCATGATAAAAAAGCTAAAAATCATTGAAAAACATACATTTTATGTGTTTTTAGCAAATAATAAGTAAAAATACTTTATATATACAAAAAGCTACAGTTTAGAAGAAACTAGAAAAACGATGCAATATACCTTTATACACAATAAATAACCTCTTACTCTTTATTTAATAGCTTAATGTAATGTAAGTACTTATAGGTGCAAAAATTTTCTAAAAAGAGGATTTTTTAATTCAATTTTTAGGAAAAAAGCTTTAAAATTACCCATAAATAGCTAATATCATTGAAAAAAACTACATTTTTTGGGTTTTTAGAATATAATAAGTAAAAACTTTATATATACAAAACGTACAGTTAGAAGAAACTATGAAAAACTCTTTCAATATACCGTTTTAAAACAATAAATACCTCTTAGTCTTCTATTTAAAAATTTCTGAATTTAAGCTACTTTTAGGTGCAAATTAATCTAAAAAGATTTTTTTTAAATTCAATTTTTAGGAAAACAGCTATATATCACCCATAGATAGCTATTATCATTGAAAACATAAATATATGGGTTTTTTCAAAATGTTTAAATAAAACTACTGGTATATTACAAAACGCAAGTTACAAGAAACTATGAAAAACGCTTGCAAAAATACCGTTTTATCACAATAAATAACCCCCTTTCCTTCTATTTAAAGCTTAATGTAATGTAAGAATTAAGGTGAAATTTTCTAAAAAGAGGATTTTAACACAATTGTAGGGGAAAAACCATATATCACTGATAAATAGCTAAAAATATTTAAAACACTACATTTTTTGGGGTTTTTAGCAATATAATAAGTAAAACAATTTTAATCCCCAAAACGCTACAGTTTACAAGAAAAAATAAAAAACGCTTTCAATATACCGTTATATCACACAAAATAACTCTTTCTTTCTATTAAAAAGTTAAAGTAATGTAAACTACTTATAGGTGCAAATTTTTTCTAAAAAGAGGATTTTATAGCTCAATTTGTGGAAAACAGCATATTCACCCATAAATAGAATATATTGGAAAACATACTTTTTATGGGTTATAGAATATGGAAGTAAAAAAAAAAAGGTTTTATATATACCCTAACGCTACAGTTTATAAAAAAACATGAAAAAGGCTTGCAATATACCGTTTATCAAAAAAATACCCCTTATTTCTATTTTTTAGCTTTAAGTAAGTAAGCTACTTATACGTCCAAATTTTTTAAAAAAAGGGTTTTATACTTCAATTTGTAGGGGGAAAAAAATATATCACGATAACTACTAAAATCAGAAAAAACAATTTTGAGGGTATAAAGCATTTTCATAAGGGAAAAATTCTTCTATTAAGGGAAAAACCTACAATTAAGAAGAAAAATATGAAAAAAAAGTATAATATACAATTGTATCAAAATTTGTTCCAAATCTATTATAAGTTACAGTAGATTAAAAAGCAATTTTAATGAAAACAAAAAATTAATTTGAATTCTCTATCAAAAAAAAGATGAAAATGTCAATTTTGAAATTTTTTTAAACTTTCAAAATACATTAAAACCTGAAAAAAAAGGGGTTTTTTAAAATTAAATTGATATTTAATTTCATGAAAAATACACATTTTTAACTCTAAATTGGAAAAATTTTTGTGTAAAATGCTAATAATTCAAAATTCGACTTTTTGGCTTTAAAAAAACATTAAAATAATTTCAAAAAAATTTGTTTTAAAATTAAAATTGATACCCAAATTTCATGAAAAAAATATTTTTTGTATACATTGTAAGATATAGTTGTGTAAAAGGCTGAAAAAGTCTAATTTTGACATTTTTTAGCCCTTTAAAAATACATTAAAAACTTTAAAAAAAATTGTTTTAAATTTTAAAATTGATATCTAATTTTTATGAAAAATACATATTTTAGTATTTAAATTTTTTTAAATAGTTTTAGAAATTAAAAAGTATTTTGCTACAGATATAAAGAAATATATTCAATTTTTAGAAAAACAACTCTTCAAGAAATAGTAAAAAACATGAAAACACACATTTTTTGGGATAGCATTTGATAAGTAAAAAATACGTATAATACAATAACGCTACAGTTTACAGGAAACTATGAAAAAAAAGCCTGCAATATACCGTTAATCACAATAAAAATATCTTACTCTTCTATTTTAATAGTTAAGAATGTAATCAATTATAGGTGCAAAAAATTTAAAAAAAGGTTTTATACTTTAATTTGTAGGAAAACAATATATATCCCGATAAAAGTAAAATCATTTAAAACACTACATTTTATGGGTTTATAGAAAAAAAAAATAAGGAAAACTACTTTTATATTACAAAACGCTACATTTTAGAAGAAATATGAAAAACGCTTGAATATACCGTTTTATCACAATAAGAACCTCTTACTTTTATTTTAGCTTAAGTAATGTAAGTATTAAGGGGAAATATTTTAAAAAAAGGATTGTATACTTCAATTTGTAGGCAAACACATATATCACCGATAACTAGCTAAAACATTGAAAAAAACACATTTTTAGGGGGATAAAAATTATCATAAGGTAAATTCCTTTTATTTAAAGATATAACACTCAATTTAAAAAAAAAACTATGAAAAAAGATAATATACAATTGATCCAATAAGAGTCTCAAACCCTATTATAAGCTTTCAGTAGTTTAAAATAGCAATTTCTAACGAAAAAAAATATAATACCACATTTTTAATTTTTCCCATCAAAAAAAAAGGGGGAATAGCAATTTTTGACATTTTTTTGCCCTTCAAAAATACATTAAAACTTGGAAAAACGTTGTTATTAAAAATAAAAGATACATAAATTTTATGAAAAAAACATATTTTTAATCATAATATGTAAAATATTGTTGTGGGGAAAAATGTGAATAATGTCAAATTTGACATTTTTAGGCTTTCAAAATACATTAAAAAAACTTTAAAAAACGTTGTTTTTAAGATTAAAATGATATCTAATTTCATGAAAAATACAAATTTTAGCTATAATTTGTATAATATAGTGTAGAAAAAAATAAAAAACTATTTAGTACAGATATAAAGAAAAAATACTTCAATTTGAGAATAAACAAATCTTCAATGAAAAACTAGCTAAAAAACATTGAAAAACACATTTTATGGGTTTATAGCTTATGATAATAAAAATATTGTATATATACAATAAGCTACAGTTTTCAGGAAAAATATGAAAAACGCCGCAAATACCGGATATCCCAAAAAAAAAAAATCATCTTTATTTAATAGCTTTAAAGTAAGTAATCAATTATAGGTGCAAATTATTTAAAAAGGGATTTTATACTCAAATTTTAGGAAAAAGATATATCACCGATAAATAGCAATATCATTGAAAACACACTTTTTTGGGTTTATGCAATATAATAATTTAAAAAAATACTTGAAATATACAATAACGCTACATTTTTGAAGAAACTTGGGAAAAAAGCTTTCAATTACGATATCACAAAAAGAACCTCTACTTTTCTATTTATTAGCTTAAAGTAATGTAAGCTCTTATAGGGTAAATTTTTCTAAAAAAAGGATTTTTATACTTCAATTTAGGCAAAAGCTATATTCACGAAACTACCCAAAATCATTGAAAAAGAACACATTTTGAGGGATAAAGCATTTCATAAGGTAAATTTCCCTTTTATAATGATTAAACACTACAAATTTAAAAAAAAATATGAAAAACACGTATAATAAAATGATCACAATATGAGTCCAAATCTATTAAAGCTTACAGTAGTTTAAAATAGAATTTTAAAGAAAAAAATATAATTCCCATTTTGAATTCTCTATCAAAAAAAGGGCGAATAATGCAATTTTCGACATTTTTTAGCCCTTCAAAAATACTTAAAACAAATGGAAAAAATTTTTATTTAAAATAAAATTTTACATAAATTCATGAAAAATACATATTTTAAACTCAAATATTTTAAAATATTTTTGTTTAAAAGTGTGAATAATGTCAAATTTTGAAATTTTTTAGGCTTTCAAAAAACATTAAAACACTAAAAAAACGTTGTTTTTTAAAATTAAAAATTGATACCTAAAAAAATGAAAAATACAATTTTTAGTCAAAAATTGTAAAAATAGTATTGTAAGAGTGCGAAAAGTAAAAATTTCGACATTATTTAGCATCCCAAAAATACATTAAAATTCTTGAAAAAAATTTTTTTTTAGGATTGAAAAAAAAAGATATCTAAAAACTCTGAAAAATAATTTTTTAGTATTAATTTTGAAAAATGTTGTAACAAATATAAAAAAATATTTACCCAAGATATAAAAAATAACCAATTTTAGAAAAAAACAATTTTCACTGATAGCTAGCTAAAATCATTGAAAACACACATTTATGGGTTTAGCAATATAAAAAGAAAAACTACTTGATATATAAATAACGCTACAGTTTACAGAAACTATGAAAAACGCTTTTCAATATACCCTTTATACAATAAATAAAACCCATTTCTTTCTATTTTTTGCTAATGTAAGTAAGCTAATTATAGGTGCAAATTTTAAAAAAAAAAGGATTATACAGTATTTTTTGGAAAAATGCTATATCACCCAATACTGATAAAATCTTTAAAAAAAATTTTTAGGGGTTTAAGCATTTTCATAAAGGGAAATTTTCTATTTAAAATTAACACACAAAATTTAAAAAGAAAACTATCAAAAAAACTGAATATACAATGATCACAAATAAGAGTTCAAATCCTATTTTAAGCTTTCAGAGTTAAAATAGCAATTTCTAACGAAAACAACTATAATACCACATTTTTATTTTTATCAAAAAAAAAAGGGGGGAATAATGTCAATTTTTGACCTTTTTTAACCTTCAAAAAAAACATTAAAACACTTGAAAAAAAGTTGTTTCTAAGATTTAAAATTTATACATAATTTTTATTAAAAAACATATTTTAAGCTCATTTTTTTGTAAAATATAGTTGTTAAAAGGCTGCATAATGCAAATTTCACATTTTTTTGGCTTTTAAAAAAAACATTAAAAAAATTTGGAAAAAAAGTTTTTTTTTAAAATTAAAATTTATATCTAAATTCATGAAAAAATACATATTTTTTGTATTAATTTTGTAAAATATAGTTGTAGCAAAAAATTTAAAAACTATTTTGTACAGATATAAAGAAATATACTTCAATTTGTGAAAAAAATTATTTTTACTGATAAATAGTGAAAACATGAAAACACTAATTTAGGGTTTATAGCAATTTTGATAAGTCAAACATTTGTATATATACAATAACGCAAATTTACAAGAAACTATGAAAAAAGCTGCAATATACGTTAATACAAAAAATAACCTCTTTCTCTTTATTTAAAAGCTTAAGTAAGTAAGTACTTATAGGTGCAAAATTAAAAAAGGATTTATACTTCAATTTTTAGGAAAAAAAAGCTAATATCACTGATAACTAGTAAAAACATTGAAAACACTACTTTTTTGGGTTTTTAGAATATAATAAGTAAAAATGTTGATAATGCAATAACCTACAGTTTAAAGAAATATGAAAAAGTTGCAATATACGTTATATCACAATAAAAAACCCCCTTACTTTCTATTTTTTAGCTTAAAAATGTATGTAAATTTTACGTCCAAATTATTCTAAAAAAAAAAGGGTTGGGATGCTTTAATTTTTTGGAAAAAAAAATTTTATCACCGATAACTAGCTAACATATTGAAAGAACACATTTTTAGGGATAAAGCATTTCATAAGGTAAAAAACCTTCATTAATGATTAACACTACAATAAGAAAAAAACTATGAAAAACACGATAATATACAAATTTTACACAAATAGTCTCAAACTCCTATTTAGTCGGTCAGCCCGGGTCCGAAAATTTTTCTCACCCGGGTTTAAATTAGGGGGAAATGCTAAGAGTGTTTTTGAGAAGGTATAAATGCCCAGATTTGAAAACATTTAAGCATTGTGGGGGTGGCAGCTTATTGAGTTTTTCCCTTTTTCCAAAGGCCCCCAAAAAACACCCTAATTATGAAATTTTTAAATTTGTTTTATGGGCCCATCATGTAGAAACTTTTCCCGGTGATTCCAAGGATGTTTTTTGTTCCTTAGCTTCGAATTTTTCCCCCAAATCGGCTTTTCCGTAGGGGAAGAACCCTTTTCCCCCGGCCTAGGGCAATTTCTAAACGTGGGAAATCGGGGAAAATGATCAATATAAAAGTATTTGAATCCGCTTTTTAAAAAAATATACCAAATTTAATGGAATATTTATTAAAATTTATGTAATATGTATATATGTAATTGTACATAACACGAATTACCTAAAAAAAAATTTAAACACTTTTTTAAATTTAACATCAACATCGTCGTCTTCGTCCGTGCTCTCCTCATCATCTGATGAAAAAATTCTCGCATCTGACAGTTTGAAATCAGTGCACTTAAGTCCATTTTCCCGACAGGGCACACTTTTGGCAGTGAACATCCTTTAAATTTGCAGGCCAGTAGGGCCCAAAATACCCCAGGGGTTGGCCGCCACCATCCAACCATACCATTAATTCCCAGCTACATCCCCTGTCAATTTTCCCCCCTCGCCAAGGGACTTGGTCACCTGGGTCTTTCAAGACATCTTCTCCAATTTAACCCGGTAGTTTTCCCCCTTTTTGCAGTTGATAAGCAGTCCCTGCAGGGGGAAGCTGAGACTCCTTTTCTCACCTTCAAAACAGAACAAGTGGTACCTGGATTATTTACCTTAGTGAAGCTGCTTTTGGGGGAAAAGAGGAGACTGGGAAAACACTTAGTTTGTCCATCAGTTCTGAGGAGAGGGCCCCTTCCTGGCCCAAATGTGTAAAGTGTTTGTTTTTCCCGTTGTTGGTCACGAATTTAGAGCACTTGCCTTCCCTTTACGCGAAAGCACTGGGAGTGTCACATCAGTGTTGAGGGATACCAAAAGAGTCGAAAACCCTTTTGGGCCGGGT